>JACCIX010001121.1:0-85133 GCA_025506515.1 Flaveria trinervia | reverse complement strand
GGTTAAAAATGTAAAATGGGACAAAAGTACAAAAAGTTAGTGTAAAGGTGGGCATGGCCGCCCACCCTCTCTTCACATTACCTTTTCATTCAGTTCTAGAGAGAGTGAGAGCAGAAAACTTTCGGGTTGACGAAGATGAAGAAGAAGAAGGTTGAATTCAAGGTAAGAATTCAAAGTTTTAAGTGTTTATGATGGTTTTGTCTCAATTATGTGCTTATGTGTTTGTGTGTGTGTGTGTTTGGGGGTTTTTAGGTGTCTGAACACATTTGCATACGGGTTAGAAGGAAGATACACCCAAAGTTGCACCAGGGAGTTTCTAGACCCTGGTTTCTACTTGTTTTAAACTCTTTGGGGGCTAAAAATATATTAAAACGATTTTTATTATGATTATGTATGTATACCCATATGTATTATGCATGTTTGATGATGTTCCTTAGGTGTTATTATGTTGTTCATGCTTAGAGTGACCTTGGTAAGCTTAGAACAAATAGGCTTGATGTTTGGGTTCGAAAATATCCTAGAAAGATGTTAAGCAAAAGGTTCATGCCCCTAAATAAGGCTCATGCACCTGGAAATGCCTTAGAAATGTTTTAAGTGTAACTCATGCACCTGAACAGTGGTTCATGCGCCTAGAATTCGTTATCGGATGACTAAGTGTTGGGCCATGCGCCCCGATAGTGTTCATGGGTCCGAATGGCCATGCGCCTAAGTGTCCATGCATCCGAATGGACCATACGCCTGAATAGTTCATGCGCCTAAGTGTTAAAGCGGTTAAGTGTTGGCTGATGCACCTGCATAATGATGAAGCGCTCAAACAGGGCTCATGCACCCAAATAGTATTGGTGCGCCTAAACACTTTGAATTTATTATGAAATTTTTGGGAGTCTGTGCTATTAGGGTTTTGACCAAGGTTTGAGTAGGGCTTATTAATGCTTAGTTTTATGCATGATTATAATTGTTTTATGATTGTTCCATATTATTATTATTATTACTAGTAGTGTATGACTTTACGTGGTGTGTTTATAATCATAACGTTAAGTATTACTAATAATAAAGCGAAAGAGCAATAAAGAAGATAAGTGAAACTTAAATAAAATGTTAACAAGTCTTGCAAGCTTATAGGAGGTGCATGACCATGTTATCGTTAGCTCAACTGTGATGCAGGTTAGCTACCCTATGATGCACACGAGGCCAGTCAATTGAGATTGGCGGACCTTTGCAGCGTACCCTAGGTGACTGGGCCGGCCTTGTATACAGTAATCAGAGCCCATTGAGGGACTAGAGGGCCCATCACCAGTTTCCCTCACGCATATAGTTTAGGGTATTGCTCATTGGTCCATATAGACAGTGAAAGATAAAGATAAAAGAGTACAAAATAAACAAGGCATACAGTAAAGACAAGAAACATTATCTGGTTGTATAGTTAATGCGTGCTAACGTATAAAGAGATTATCAGGTTGTATATCTGGTTGCTGTTGTTTTCTAATGCAATTAAACAATTCTTTTGTGGTCGGTTAAACAATACTGTATTGCTCAACAATAGTGTTTTTAATGAAATGAATCGCTTTTGTTAAAATAATTCCGCTGCTTAACTTATAATTTATAATGTTTAATGTATTTAATGCTGTGAATGACCAGCTATAAGGTCTCTGGGACGGGGCCTTACAAGTTGGTATCAGAGCCAATTTAAGAGAATTGGGTTAAATAATTTAAAAAAAACAACCTAAACTTAAACTGAAAATGGGACAACGGGAGGGATGCCAGCCCGAGTAGCTACGTGCCATCAGGTATGTCTTTTCTTGATGATTAACCGGTGTTATGTGCGCATGCTATTTGATTTATGTGCTCTTTGTAGCCTTAGATACTAATTAAGTCAGGATAGGAAATGCTTGGGGTATGAAGAGTAAAGTAAGTGGCTAATCGCAACTGGCCACTGTAATTAGGGACTTACTATACTTGACATAAACTGAGTTATTACCTTGAATGAACGTGTTGGTGTTTGAATCTTATAGTGTGTTAGAGGATGGCTGGACAGAAATCTTCTAAGACTCCTAGAGGCAGAGGCCATCCACGTGTGACTAGGAGTAGTGCTAAGGCTCCTGAGATGACCCATGAGAACCCTGAGGTTCATGGCCGAAGCGAAGAGAATGAGAATGCTAGCTTGAATGCCTCAGCTAGGGAGGTGATTGCTGATGAAGTACACCAGGTCATGCAGACAGTCTTACCGTTTGTGGTGACTGAAGTCATCAGGGACGTGAGAAGCAAGGAGAGGAGGGAGAAGGAGATTTGAAAGGGATCAACGGGCAAGGGAAGCAAAGGAGAGGAGGAACAAACGGAGCCTGAGACTATGTTTTCCGATGAGGAGGAGGATGATGTAGGGGGGGGGTAGCGATCGGAGGGTGCAGTAATGGGGCGTTCTAAAGGTGTAAGCCTCCGACTTTCGATGGCAATGGCGATGCTACTGCCACTCACTGCTGGGTAAGGGAGATGGTGGCAGTCTTGGAGATCAGTGAGTGCCGCGAGGACAAGAAGGTGAAGTTCACAACTCACTCTTTCGTTGATTCAACGCTATGTTGGTGGGACAATATTGTCCAAGCTAAGGGTGCCAGAGCCATCGGGAAATGCAATGGAAGGAGTTTAAGCAGTTGGTGATCAAGAAATTTGTCCTCACAGGGAACTCGATAAAATCGAGAGGGAGTTCTTGCAACTTGAAGCGGGACCATGACCCACCAGCAGTACACCACTAAATTCAACGAGATGGTGAGGCTGGTGCCAGATCAGGTGACGCCGGTGTCAAGGAAGATCAACAGGTACATCCAGGGACTGCCGGCTGACATTCGCAGGCACCTGATCGCTGCTCAGCCACGTACCTTTCGATCGGTGGTAGATTTGGTGGGTAGATTATGATGAGCGAGAGGAGAATGTAAGAAGCCGAGGGCGGAGAGCTCTGGAGTGAAGAAGAAGCTAGAGGAAGGAGGGTAGAGGGCAAGTGCTAGAGCTTACACCATGACCCGGGAGGAAGCCAGAGCTCATCCCGATGTCATGTCAGGTGTTTCTAGTAAACCAAACTTATGCCTCTGTATTGTTTGATTCCTGTGCTAGTAGGAGTTTTATTTCCACTACTTGTTGTGCTAAGTGCCTATTAGTAGTAGAAATGTCAGTGAACCATTCGATGTAGAAACAGCTATTAGTAAGTCCACTAGAATTACTGATGTGATAGAGGACTATGCTATAGAACTAGAAGGTCATAGGTTTGTTGCTAGGTTACACGTGATGCCCCTAGTTGGATTTGATGTAGTACTAGGGATGGACTTGAAAGGATTGGGATCTAGTTTGATCAATTAGATTAAGATTTGTAGCGGAATAGAGCAAGAATTACGAAATTTAAGCAAGAATAATATGAATATTTAATCAAACAGTGACGGTTATAGGGAGAGTCAGTTTTCTGCAAAGAGAATATTTTCATTCACGTACAAGAGCTACAGACATAGTCAGAAATTGGTCAGAAATAGGTCCATTTTATAAAGGAATGTGACATCAGCTGATGTCACTTGATAGTGACAACTAACTGATTTATACAAACAACTCAAAAAAGACTAAACTACTAAAGATGTCCACAACAACTGAGGACACCTTCACAAAAAGCAAAGTACAAGCTAAAATTACAACTACTGAAGTTATAACATCTGAAGTGTAAGAACTTTAGATGTTTTACGTAAAATAAAACTACTGATTACAAACTACTGAAAAGTAAACCATCACAACTACTGAAAAGAACTACTTCAGCTGTTGTGACAACTTCTGAGAACTTGGTCTTCAGACTTTGTCTTTAGCAGTTGTCTTTAGACTTTGTCTTCAGACTTTGTCTTCAGACTTTGTGTTCAGCTGTTGTCTTCAGACTTTGTCTTCAGACTTTGTGTTCAGACTTTGTCTTCAGACTTTGTCTTCAGACTTTGTCTTCAGACTTTGTCTTCAGACTTTGTCTTCAGCTATTGTCTTCAGACTTTGTCTTCAGACTTTGTCTTCAGACTTTGTCTTCAGCTGTTGTCTTAGACTTTGTCTTCAGCTGTTGTCTTCAGACTTTGTCTTCAGCTGTTGTAGACCACTTCAGTTGTTATGATGTCTGTGGGACTTAAAAGTTTTCCTGATCTGGCTCATTAGTTCTTTTGGTCCAACAAACTCCCCCTGAACTAATGCAGCCAAAACCTTTAAGATTATTGAAGTCCCACTTATTGGTAGAAACATTTTCTGGAGCAGCTCAGAAATCACCAAATTAAGCTCAGGCCAGGGAAGAGGTTTCAGAAAGTTTGATTGGCAAAGGATGAATGGGAACTCTGTCTTGGGGAATTGGAAACAGAGCTATTACCCCATCCATGAGACCTACTTCCCAACGATGAGTCTGTAAGACTCTCTAACATAGGCCTCAAGGAATACAACTTGTTCTTCCATTGTGAGTTCTTCAGCTTCACTTTCAAAGAAGAACTCAGGCCCATAGTACTCTGATAAGTATTTAACATTCTTTCCATTCTTTAGCTCCTTAGTAGTTATTTCTCTGTATGCAAACTCATCAGGATGAATACCTTCAAGTAACAACTGGAGCTCATTTCTTCTTATTTCTTCAAGCTTCTTGTAGATCAACCCCTTCTTCACCATTTTGTTCTCTAGTAAAGTTTATGGAGTCATCTTAGACTTGTAAGCTCTCTTGAAGTGTTCAAGGATTTCCCAGGGTGACACTACAATGGCCAGCATTATCACATCATCTACAGTCTTCTTTACTTGGCCACTGAATCGACTTGGAATATTCTTTTTATGAATTATGTCACTTACTCTGGGGTCAGGCCAAATTCTCACTCTCTCTTTTTGATATTGAAATGTGAATCTGAGAGCATACAACCTCTGAGCATGTTTCTTTATAGCTTGTATGGATGAAGACTTAGGAAACTCTTTATCAACCATCCTTAACAGCTGCCCATCATGTTTTTTGTGTTGTTCTTCTTCTTTAAGTTTGACTTTTACCATTTGCCTTTGGATGTCAGGTGTGATTGTTGTTGGTTGACTCCTGGGCTCAGGCATCTTTGTTTTAAGAACAACAGAGATTGGCAGACTATCATCCTCATCATCATCTTCTTCTTCTTCCATCCTTAACACCCTTCTCTTCTTCTTGGGTGCATCATTTGTAGTGGTTTGAGTAGGTTTCTTGGGTAAAGGAGTTGGTTTTGAGGGATGTAAAGTTGGTTGTTTTGGTGTGGGAGATTGTACAGGCTGCTCTAGCATCTTGGTTGTGAGTGAGGCTTTGGATAACTTTGCCATATCAGACCTTTTCCCAACACCAGCTTCATCAAGAGCTTCTATTATCAATCCTTTGTTGAATACTTCAGAAGAACAGATTCTGGTGGTTATCTCCAAAATACTATCTCTGGACCATGACTTCACTTCAATGATTGATCTTCCCAAATGCTTGATATGAATCTTATCATAGCTTCCAGCCTTTCCCTTTCTTTCTCACTACAACTTGCCCATCTATGCTCAATCTCTTGAATATCTAGCCTTCTAATTTCAGAGTCAAGTTTGGCTATGTCAAAACCTTGTCTGAAGAGTTGATCAATGATCTTATCCATAGATCTGCTATGTTGCTCATCAGCTTCTTTGATCAGTTCTTCTAACTTTTTCTCATCTTCAGTCTGTTCAACACTCTTCTTTCTCTTGTATGTGATCATCTGCTTTTCTTTCTTCTCTTTTTCTTTTTCTCTTTAACTCTCTTTCTTTTGTTTGCTTTCACTGACTTAGACTCCCCCTTTTTGGTTGCATTGGGTTAGGGGTTTGAATGTCAGAAAGTCTCTTAGAAATAGAATCATCAACTAAGGTTTGAAAATTTGAGGAAAGCTTCTCATCAATGGCTTGATGCATAATGTTAGTGATGATGGAAGTGATGAGAGGTAAGGAGAATGAAAGGTAGCAACCATTTGCTCAGAGGGGTTTTGTCCCCGAGAAATGGTGCCTGAATCAGAGGTTGGTGGCTCAGTGTTTGGGAGACCTTCAGAAGAAGCTGCCATCTGTGGGTGAATTGGGCAGATGGACTTGATTCTTGTGATAATTTGGCAAGCAGTTCTTGTAGTCTGCATACCTCAGCCTCAAGAATGGTGTTATGGGCTAGAACATCAAAGAAAAAGCCCAGGTCATCATCAGTCTTTGCTAAATCATCTGACCTCCTGATTAAATCAGGATGAACATGTGCTGACTGTAGATCAGTATTCACATGTGCCCCTATTTCTTGGAACTGGGGACTTCCTGCCTCAGGATTATGTCCTTAATTGGTAGTTGCCTCTGGTGAGGTCTTAGAGATGATACCACCTTCATCCTATTCATATGCTGAAACAGGAGAAGATGTAGCCTCACCAGATGTTCGAATCTCCTCCTCTACACAGGGAGATTGAACTCTGTAATCCCTGTGCTGTGGGTTATCAACCACATTATAATCCTCTCCCTCAACTGTTGAGGGTTTCCTAGTGGTAATAGGTTTCTGGGGAGGGGTAGAGGAATGTAGTTGAGTCAGCACTTGTGCAATAACCACATTTAGGCTTGTAGGGGTGGCTTCAGTGGGAGATAAGTGTGAAGAAGATTGCACCTGGGGTGAATGGTGCTCTTCAATGGCAATTTTCTCAAGTGAGAGAGATTCCAGTAATGTGGTTTCCCCATTTTTGGTTGCATCAGGATCCTGTTGAGAGGATGCCTGAGCGGTTACAGCTGGTAGAGTCTTGGAAACTACAGGGGGCTTACTACGAGTAGTTTCATCTTGCCTTTGTGTTGCAGGGGCATCATCAGGGGACTCAACTCCCTGAGTAGCCTTTTTGGTTTGTTTGGATTGTGGTTTGGAAGGGACTTTGGATTTGGAGGATGAGGCTGTGGGTTCCCTTGCTTGGGTTTTAGCAGTTTGGTAGCCTCTTTGAGTTGTGGGTCAGAGTTGTGCCTGGAGTATACCTCAAGCAAAACTACCACATCAGGGACTCCAAGGCCAACAGGGCCATCAGATTTTAATTGATTGTTGATTATGGCCATAAGAAACCTTGGATATAATATCTATCTGTTAGCCACAAGTTTCATTGCCGGATCTTTTAATTCCAAAAATATAACTTCAGAAAAATTTAAGATTTGGTATTCAAGGATAGAATACAATACCTACTACAACCTGGATGACATTGATCATATGAAAGACTAGGCGTCCAGCATCATGGAAGTGCTTCTTCAGAATGGTGGTAGCACTTAGGTCGCCCTCATACCCATGGTTGATGAATGATAGATCAGTGGTGCTCTTTGGGTATTTGGTGACAAAGGTGGCATCACTCAGTTCTAGGGTTTGGCGAATGATAGCAGGAGTGATGACCACCTTCTTCTGGTTTACAAACGACTGAAGAGTGATCGCGACATCATTCTCACCAGTATGGACAGTGACATTTGTCCAGAATTGGCGAAGGGTATCGGGATAGATGGTTGGATTCAGAAGAAAAGAAGTTTGATACGGGGAATCAACCATCAGATCAATGGTAGCATCAAACTTAGTCCAAAAGGCCGATTTTGTGAAGTAGGGAACACAGTTGTGTCGTGGTTTGATTTGCATGGTCGCCATTAATGGAAGATGAAAGTTCTGAAAATGACTTATGAAAAGTTTGAAGTTAGGTTTAGGTATTTATAGGTTATGAAATGGCTGAAAGAAAACAACTGAATGTTTTGGTGTTAGTCATCAGTTGTTAGAAAATGACTGAAGACATGGTTTTAACTTTCAGATGTTGTAAACAACTGAAGACTTGGTGTTAGTCATCAGTAGTTTGAAACTACTGAAGACTTGATTTGGCTTTAGTTGTTTTGAAATGAAACAACAGCTGTTTGAAACAATTGAAGAGTAAAATTTCTCATCAGTTGTTGTCGTCAATTCATAGATCTCAGTTGTTTCATTGACCTTAACACTTACTTAGAAGACTATCTGATTTTCAGATGTTTCATTGGTCATCAGTACTTATCTATTAGAATAGACATCAGTAGTTGTAACCACATCAGTAGTTGTAACTACATTAGTACTTTTCAACAAATAAAGTACTTCAGTACTTTTAAGTAATTTAGTCTTCAGTAGTTATGAAAATTGCTAAAGATGAAATAATTTATCAGTACTTATTTTTGACAGCTGTATACTAATGCTCATCAGTACTTGTGAACTGAGATCATCAGTAGTTGTCAAATCATTCTAGCTACAGCATACCAAGCCTTAGCACTAGATTTTGGAAACTTGCACTGTCCAAAGGCTTAGTAAATATATCTGCAAGCTCCTCAGCACTAGGACCAAACTTTGGATCAATCAGACCTTTTTCATAACAATCCCTGATAAAATGATGTCTGATCTCAATATGTTTGGTCCTAGAATGCTAGACAGGATTCTTAACAATACAAAGAGCTGAAGCACTGTCCATCAGTAAAGAAGTCTTAGTCTCTGTAATGTCATAATCCAGTAATTGATTCTAAAGCCAGAGTACCTAAGATGTACAACTTGCAGCAGCAGCAAGTACTCTGCTTCAGCAGTGGATGTAGCAACTGAAGTTTGTTTCTTACTCTACCAAGAAACTAGATAATTTCCTAGAAATGGCATCCGCAATAAGAAGAAGGTCCATACAAATCTGGAATAATCATCGACAATTACCGGACAATATTTTTTGTTTGCCATGCTCATCACTCTTACTGGACCAAAAAGATCCATATGCAGTAATTGCAAGTAGGCAGTGGACTTTGGTTCTTCTATTGGAGGGAATGATACTTTGTGTTGCTTTCCTTTTAAACAAGCAGAACAGTTGTCACCACATTTGAACTCCTTTAATGGGAGACCTCTCACTAAATCATGATGGATAAGATGGTTCATGTTTTTAAGATTCACATGACCAAGCCTTCTGTGCCATAGTTCAGATTCCTGAGGAGAGGCCTTGGAGAACAGACATGGATGGCCTTTTAGATCAATTTTCTTTGATAAGTCTAAGGCATATACTCTTCCAATCTTGTTGGCTTCAGGAGAGTATATTCATCCAATATCTTGTCAATCATTCTCAAAACATTGGAAGACAGAATCCGACAGTTCTGGCTGGTGAAAAGTGCAACATGCCCTTTATCACACATTTGAGTGACACTCAACAAGTTGTACTTGAGATTCTCCACATGGTTAACATCATCAAATCTTATCTCACCATTTGACACAAAGCCTTTGCCGATGATGTAACCCTTAGTATAATTACCAAAAGATACAAATCCCTTCTTTCCTTGAGAGTAGTCATGAAGAAGAGAACTGCTCCCTGTCATATGCATAGATCCTCCACTGTCCACATACCAGATGCTTCTATGGCATACTGAAGAACCCTGCATTTGTCACAAGAAACTAGTTAGCTTTTGAGAACCAAACCATTTTGGTTTTGGGTCTGTTCTCATTAACTGATTTTATACTAAGTGATTTGTCATGATTAACAGCCTTTGAAGGTGGAGATGATGCTGAAAAGGATTCCTTTGATTTTGGCTTAGTTTTCCTTTTTAGTGGTTTAATCACAGGTACATCTATCTGGTTAACTCTCCCCAACAGATGTTGAACCATCATAACAAGTTGTGTCGGATTGGTTGTTAAAGCCTTCAGTTCAGCAGACACATCAGTACTTGTTTTTTATTGGTTCCTGTGACTCACCATGTCATCCTTTTTGAAAGACATAGACATAGTCTGGTGTTTTGATATTCCATGAGGAATACTTTTAGCTGTTTTATGATAAACCCCTTCCTTCTTTTTATATTTTTGCAAGAACTTTGGGTTATCAGTTTGAGATGTTTGTGGTACAAACTTGGTTTCAAATTCTTCTTTCATTTTATTAATTTTCTTTTTAATGATTTTATCTTTGTTGAATTTGGAACCCTTTTTGTACCAACATCATCAGTGAGATGATTGAATAGACCACATATTTCACATGGCTTTTTCTTCATCGTCTGTTGTTCAACTGTTGAAAAAGATGAAACTAGTGAAGGTGTGTTCTTCAGTACTTTCTTCCTCTCAGTACTTATGTTAAGTACTAAAGGATTTGTACTGAAGATTTGTTCTTCAGATGTTTTCTATCAGTACTTTTGGATTTCCTGATAGACTCTTCAGCAGTTGTCAAACCATGTTTGTTTTCATTTTGTTTGAAATGCTCTTCAGGTGTTGTTACTTGCCCTTCAATATTTGAATACTTTGTGAGACAACACCTGAAGTGCTCAGTTTTTCTTTGATCATGTGTTATCAGCAGTGAGACCATCAACAGATTGATTAGTTGAGGTACTAATACTGACTTCATCCTCTGATTTTGGATTATCACTTGAGGATGAGACACATGATGATGTGCTTTGGGAATTGCGTTCACCTTCAGATTTTACTTCTATCTTAGGAGTAAAATCTGTAGGAGGTACAGTGTGATTATACCCAATCCCAAACTTCACATTTGAAGCTGTTTCCTTGTTGAGAAACATTTCAAACCCCTTGCAGGATGTTACCCAGCGTTCACACTCTACTGAGTAGCTGCAAGTGTTTCTTTGAGATTCTTATGATTCTCTAAAATGACCTCTACCTTTGCCTTTTCATCAGTGATTTGGCATTTTAATTTGTAAATCTCATCATCTTTTTCATTCAAGACAGTCTCAAACTCAGCTTTTCTTTTGGAAATCACTTTCTCTAGGTCAAGATTTTGATTAATTAAAGCTACATTTGCTTCTCTAATTGAGACAAAAGCAGCTATGCATGACTCAGAACACAACTTGGCCTCAGCCTCAGAAGATACCTATGGTACCTGTAATGATGAAGCATTTGAGCGTGAACCATCAGTAGACTCCAAGGCCATAAGAGCAAGATTTACAAAAGGATTTTCACCACCATGTTGACCAGCACCAGAAAACAATTGTTCAGGATAACCAGAAAGATCATCTGGTAAGCTACTCCAGTCAACAACTCCAGGTGTGAAAAAGCTTTGATGTGATTGAGATTGAGATTGTTGATTTCATTTAGATGGTTGAGGCTCAGGTAGGGCATGTGGTTGTTGAGCCATGGGTACTGGAACCTGACTGGACTATGGCATGTAAAAACAGGGATATGGATATGGCATTGGACCTTGAGGGACAAAATACGCAGGAGATGATTGAATTTGTGAATGATGACCAGAACTGGTAGAATGTTGCCCTTTGTTTTGTGAGCTATTGCATGGAAAGGTCACAAAGGGTGCAGAAGAGTTAGATCCAAATGATCTACACTCTCTTGCAAAATGTCCAAGTCGATGGCACTTGTGACACCTCAACTTGCTCTTGTCAAAACCAACTTTGGTTTTTCCAGAGAGACCAGGAAATTTTCTACCTGTCCTTTTGTAAAATTTTTGAGATATGATATTGATTAATGCCATTTGGCTCAAAATATCCATCTCTTCTAGATCATCATCAGCAATTCCTTTCAAATCATCCATCAAAAAGCACAAAATATCACTACTACCCTGAATTACTATCAACACCAACAAAAGCAGGATCTCACTGTTTGAAGAGAAATCTATATGCTCATCATAAGAACTTTCTCATGCAGCATATTTTGACTCATGACCGACCAGAGCAGTATTCCTGGTACAAAATCATTAGTGAGCTTCCAGATGAAGCCAGTTTCCTTTTCTGTTCTATCTCTTTTTCAAATGTTAACAGTTTCCCATGAAGTTGGGTGAGAGATAGATTGTCCAGATTTGCACTGGAGCGTAGGACAATAGTATATGTGTCCCATCTCTCAGGCAGGGATCTGAGGAATCTGTTGTTCATCTGACTATTTGTATATTCATGTTTAACCATTTTCAGCTCAGATATCAAATTGGAAAATCGCTCAAACTGTTGAGTCAGTGACTTACCCTTTCTATGAGAGAATGTCTCATATTGCTGGGCAAGGATCTCTCTATTGTTTGCCAAGACCTTATTAGTTCCTCCAAATTGTTCTTTCAGAGCAACCCAGAGGTCATGAGCAGTTTCATGATGCATAAGTCCAGAATAGATTTCATTAGGCAGTGCCATGGCCAGAATTCCATGGGCTTTAGCATCAATTTCAAACAGTTTCAGATCTTCATCTGAGTATTGCTCTTTCTTCTTTGGAACCATCTCATTGGTTTCCGGATTACTCACCATAGGCTGATATGGTCCATGAACCATAGATTTCCAACAACCAGAACTGTTGACAGATAGGTGATGGTGGAGCATTCGGCGTTGCCATATGTTATACTCACTCTTAACAAGCATCAGAGGCTTTGTTGAAGAGCTAGTATTGTGAGGATCATTGATTGATGTAGCCATTTTCACCGATTCAAATAGGTTCAATGAAATTTTAACTGATCTAGCCAAAAACTCAACAACTCAGTTTGAAACAAGACGAATCTCAAATTAATTCACCGGAAGCAACAGAAAATCAAACTCTATAATCAATTCTTGCAAATTCCTAATTCGATCAAACTTAGATATCAAAAGAGCAGTTTCAATGATCAATTGTTAAATCGATCAATGATTAATCTTGCTCTGATACCATTTGAAAGGATCGGGATCTAGGTTGATCAATAGATTAAGATTTGTAGTGGAATAGAACAAGAATTAGATGAAATTTAAGCAAGAATAATATGAATATTCAATCAAACAGTGAAGGTTATAGAGAGAGTCAGTTTTCTGCAAAGAGAATATATTCATTCACGCACAAGCTTCGGCTACAAAGAAATTAGGTCAACACTCCTTTTATAAAGGAATGTGATATCAGCTGATGTCACTAGATAGTGACAGCTAACTGATTTATACAAACAACTGAAAGTAGACTAAACTACTGAAGATGTCCATAACAACTGAGGACACCTTCACAAAAATCTAAGTACAAGCTAAAATTACAACTACTGAAGTTATAACATCTGAAGTGTAAGAACTTCAGATGTTTTACATAAAATAAAACTACTGATTACAAACTACTGAAAAGTAAACCATCAGAACTACTGAAAAGAACTACTTTAGCTGTTGTGACAACTTCTGAGAACTTGGTCTTCAGACTTTGTCTTCAGCAGTTGTCTTCAGACTTTGTCTTCAGACTTTGTCTGCAGCTGTTGTCTTCAGACTTTGTCTTCAGCTGTTTTCTTCAGACATTGTCTTCAGACTTTGTCTTTAGCAGTTGTCTTCAGACTTTGTCTTCAGTTGTGTCTTCAGACTTTGTCTTCAGCTGTTGTCTTCAGACTTTGTCTTCAGTTGTTGTAGACCACTTCAGTTGTTATGATGTCTGTGGGACTTAAAGGTTTTTCTGATCTGGCTCATGTTGGCTCATTTGGACTTAAAGGTCATAGGTTTGCTGCTAGGTTACACGTGATGCCCCTAGGTGGATTTGAAGTAGTACTAGGGATGGACTAGTTAGCAACCTATGAATCCAACATCGTATGTTACAAGAAGATGATTTGATTACTTGTGCCCGATGGGAGTTTAGGTACGATTTATGGAGATCACGTTACTATGATCCCGAAGGTGATTTCAATGGCGGTGGCGAGGAGTGCATGAAACATGGATGTAGTGTCTACTTGGCATACGTAAAAGATGTGGATGTGTCGGTACTGCAATTATCTGAGGTACTAGTGGTGTGTGACTTTCCGGACGTATTCCCGGAAGACTTACCCGGCGTGCCACCGGATCGCGAGATTGAGTTCCAAATTGATTTAATACTCGGTGCTCAACCCGTTGCCAAAGCAACATATCGATTAGCTCCGACTGACATGAAGGAACTCATGAACCACTTGCAGGAGTTAATGGATAAGGGATTTATTCGACCAAGTATCTTTCGTGGGGTGCTCTAGTATTGTTTGTAAAGAAAAAGGACGGAAGTATGCGAATGTGCATTGACTATCGAGAGCTGAACAAGTTGACGATGAAGAATCGGTACCCGTTACCAAGGATTGATGATTTGTTCGACCAGCTCTAAGGTGCCAGTTGGTTCTCGAGGATAGATATACGATCTGGATACCATCAATTGAAGGTGAGGGAACTGGCCATGCGCCTAAGACAGCTTTCCATACGCGTTATGGACACTACGACTTCCTCGTTATGTCTTTTGGTCTAACTAACGTGCCAACTACCTTTATGGATTTGATGAATCGAGTGTGTCGGCCGATGTTGGATAGATCAGTGATTGTGTTCATTGATGATATCCTTATCTACTCGAAGAGCGAAGAAGAGCATGGCGATCACATTCGGGAGGTGTGGAGACATTAAGAAGGGAGAAGTTGTAAGGCAAATTCTCCAAGTGCGTGTTCTGGTTGCGCGAAGTTCAATTCTTAGGTCATGTGGTGAATCCTGATGGAATCATGGTGGAGCCGGCAAAGGTGGAGGCGGTTATACAATGGAAGTCACCGAAGACGCCATCCGAGATTCGTAGCTTCTTGGGTTTGGCGGGCTACTACAGAAGATTCATCCAAGACTTTTCCAAGATCGCTTCTCCACTAACCAAGTTGACCCAAAAGGATGTAAAGTTTATATGGGGTCAAGCTCAAGAGAAAGCGTTCGACGAACTGAAGGCGAGGTTGACTCAAGCCCCGTCTTGTCATTACCCAACGGAAGTGAAGATCTGGTGGTTTATTCGGATGCTTCCTACTCGGGGTTGGGTTGCGTATTAATGCAGAGAGGGAAGGTTATAGCCTATGCATCCCTACAGTTGAAGGTTCATGAGGTTAATTATCCTACTCATGATTTGGAGCTGGCAGCCGTGGTCTTTGCATTAAAGATTTGGAGGCACTATCTCTATGGGACGAAGTGCACCATATTCATGGACCACAAAAGCTTGAAGTACTTCTTTGAGCAGAAGGACCTGAACATGAGGCAGAGAAGATGGTTGGAGCTCATAAAAGACTATGATTGCGAGATCCACTGTCATCCGGGCAAGGCCAACATGGTGGCTGATGCCCTTAGCCAAAAAAGAGAGGCCCGAGCCGATTCGGGTGAAAGCATATCGGCTGATCATGACCTTTGATGTGATAAAGCAAGTCAAAGAGTTTCAGATGAGCACTAAAAGAAGATCATCTTAACTCTGAAAGGATGAGAGGTTTGGTTGGGGAATTAGGTGAAAACACACTTGGTGTTAAAACCCGATTTGGACGGGTGTGGATTCCTTGTTTTGGGGATCTACGTGTGAATATTATGGATGAAGCTCATAAGACTCGGTACTCTATTCATCCCGGTGCTACAAAGATGTACCAAGACATGAAGAAAGACTACTGGCGGTCGGGTATGAAGCGTGATGTGGTGGAGTATGTTAGTAAGTGCCTTACTTGTTTACAAGTGAAGGCCGAGCACCAAATGCCGTATGGAAAGATCCAATCTTTGGATATACCGGAGTGGAAGTGGGAGCATATCACCATGGTCTTTATTACGAAGCTACCACGCATAGCCCAAGGGTCTGATGCTATATGGGTGGTAGTTGACCATTTGACGAAGAGTGCTCACTTCCTACCGATCTGCGAGACATATTCATCTGAGAGGTTGGCTGACTTGTTCATCAAGGAAATTGTAACTCGTCATGGTGTGTCGGTGTCTATCATATCTGATCGTGACACCCGGTTTACATCTTAATTTTGGAAGAATTCAACGACGCTATGGGGACGAGGTTACATGTTAGCACGGCTTATCATCCCCAAACTGATGGTCAGTCAGAAAGGACCATTTAGACACCGAAAGACATGCTACGAGCATGTGTGATCGATTTTGGAGGAAGCTGGGATGATCACTTACCATTAGCCGAATTCTCGTACAACAATAGTTATCATGCTAGTATTGGCATGCCACCATACGAGATGCTATACGGTAGAAGATGTGGAACGCCCATATGTTAGGGAGACATTAGGCAGAAAGAGTTGGGAGGTGTCGAGGTGATCGAGGCTACGAATGAGAAGTTAGAAAAGATTAAGGCCTACATGAAAGCGGCCAAAGATAGACATAAGTCGTATGCTGATAAACGACGCAAACCGATTGAGTTCCAGGTGGGTGACCAGGTTATGTTGAAGGTCTCACCTTGGAAGGGTATTATCCGATTGAGGAAGCGGGGCAAGTTGAGCCCAAGGTATATAGGCCCTTTCCGAATCATTGCTCGAGTAGGAGAGGTGGCCTATAGATTGGAGTTCCAGTTGAGTTATGTGGAATTCACCCGACATTCCATGTGTCTCATCTGAGAAAGTGCTTAGCTGATGAAGACATGATTTTTCCACTGGAGCATATCGAAGTAGACGAAAGGCACCATTATGTGGAGCAACCAGTGGCAATCATCGATAGAAAATAGAAGAGGCTGAGAAATAAAGTGGTTCCTCTTGTGCGTGTGCAGTGGAAGCGTAGAAAAGGATCCGAATCTACATGGGAGACCGAGGAGGAGATGAGGCAGCATTATCCTCATCTGTTTGAGGAATAACAGGTTTCGGGGACGAAACCTGTATAAGAAGGGTGGACTTGTAACACCCGGTTATTCTATTAAAGTAAATAAAAGAAGGAAACATCAATAACCCTAAGTTGAGGGGTTCAAAATGTAAAAGGGGACAAGAGTACAAAAAGTTAGTGTAAAGGTGGGCATGGCCGCCCACCCTCTCTTCAAATTACCTTTTCATTCGGTTTTAGAGAGAGTAAGAGCAGAAAACTTTCGGGTTGAAGAAGAAGAAGAAAAAGAAGAAGGTTGATTTCAAGGTAAGAATTCGAAGTTTTTAAGTGTTTATGATGAGTTTTGTCTCGGTTATGTGCGTATGTGCTTATGTGTGTGTTTGTGTGTGTGTTTGCTGGGTATCTAGGTGTCTGAACTCATTTGCATACGGGTTAGAAGGAAGATACACCCAAAGTTGCACCAGGTGAGTTTCTAGACCCCAGTTTCTTCTTGTTTTAAACTCTTTGGGGCTGAAAATGTATTAAAACGATTTTTATTATGATTATGTATGTATACCCATATGTATTATGCATGTTTGATGATGTTCCTTAGGTGTTATTATGTTATTCATGCTTAGAATGACCTTGGTAAGCTTAGAACAAATGGGCTTGTTGTTTGGGTTCGAAAATATCCTAGAAACATGTTCAGCAGAAGGTTCATGTGCCTAAATAAGGCTCATGCACCTGGAAATGCCTTAGAAATGTTTTAAGTTTAACTCATGCGCCTGAACAGTGGTTCATTCGCCTAGAATTTGTAATCGGACGACTAAGTGTTGGGCCATTCGCCCCAATAGTGTTCATGCGTCTGAATGACCATGCGCCTAAGTGTCCATGCATCCAAATGGACCATACTCCCGAATAGTTCATGCGCCTGAATAGTTCATGCGCCTAAGTGTTAAAGCGGTTAAGTGTTGGCTAATGCGCCTGCATAGTGATGAAGCGCCCAAACAGGGCTCATGCTCCCAAATAGTATTGGTGAACCTAAACACTTAGAATTTATTATGAAATTTTTGGGAGTCTGTGCTATTAGGGTTTTGACCAAGGTTTGACTAGGGCTTATTAATGCTTAGTTTTATGCATGATTATGATCATTTTATGATTGTCTAGTATTATTATTATTACTATTAGTGTATGACTTTACGTGGTGTGTTATTATCGTAATGTAAAGTATTACTAATAGTGAAGCGAAAGAGCAATGAAGAAGAGAAGTGAAACTTAAATAAAATGTTAACAAGTCTTGCAAGCTTATAGGAGGTGCATGACCATATTGTCGTTAGCTCAATTGTGATGCGGGTTATCTACCCTATGATGCACACAGGGCCAGTCAATTGAGATTGGCGGACCTTTGCAGCGTACCCTAGGTGACTGGGCCGGCCTTGTATACAGTAATCAGAGCCCATTAAGGGATTAGAGGGCCCAGCACCAGTTTCCCCCGCGCATATAGTTTAGGGTATTGCTCATTGGTCCTTATAGACAGTGAAAGATAAAGATGAAAGAGTACAAAATAAACAAGGCATACAGTAAAGAGAAGAAGCATTATTTCGTTGTATAGTTAATGTGTGCTCACGTATAAAGAGATGAAATTTCACAAGAAGAGTATTTTCATATGTATACATTACCGAAAGCATTTTATTACTTTTAAAACTATAACTCACTCAGCAACGCTGACTTTTATACTTTTTCAGTTGGCGGGTAAACATGCTGAGGATGGCATGAGGGTGAAGTTACTCGGCAGGGAAAGTCTGACATCCATTCATATTCGTTATTGCTGTTGTTTTGTAATGCAATTAAACAATCTTTTGTATTCGATTAAACAATAGCGTATGCTCAACAACAGTGTTTTTAATGAAATGAATGGCTTTTCTTAAAATAATTCCGCTGCTTAAGCTTGTAAAGTTATAATGTTTAATGTATTTAATGCTGTGAATGACCAACTGTGAGGTCTCCGGGAACAACGACTTACAAGCAGTCTCAGAAGTTGCTCTCTTTTCAGGCATTTGAACATGTTGATCCTCCTCATCCAAAGCTGATTGGATGTTTTAGATGTGCTTGTGAGTCTCCAAACTCAGTTGGGTTATCATGGGTGGGCAATGGTTGAGGTGGTGATATGGTGAGTGATGAGGAGATGTTATAGTTTGTGCTATTGGTGATGCAATAGGTTTTTTATGGGGAGATTGTTGTGGTGAAGGTTGTGCTGAAGGTTGTGCTGAAGGTTGTGGTGAAGGTTGTGGTGAAGGTTGTGGTGAAGGTTGTGGTGATGGTTGTGGTGATGGTTATGGTGAAGGTTGTGGTGATGGTACAAATGGAGATGCATAGTCATGAATTTCAGGTTCAGTGTAAGAATCACCCCCTGCAACATCTTAGGGTGACACTGATCTTTGTCGATCAACATCATCAGCTTGCTCATCAGTAGCTTGTTCTTCACTATGGTCATAAGCATCTTGTTCTTTCCTTGTTCTTCTGGATTGATCTGTTGAAGCATCCAAAGAAGAAGAGGTGAGTGAGCTCCACTGTAGAAGTTTCTGGGATCCCTCTTCTTAATGTACTTGTATGATCTAGCATCATAATGAGGAACATTTAGAATGGTCCCTTAGTGGCTAGATTTGGGAATGCATCATTTTCAAGCATTGAATGAATCTTGGATACATCAAGAACTTGTGTCTCCTTCCCTCTTGAATATTGATATCAGATCATTAAATACATACGCTAACATGTTGAATGGTCTGTTTGTGCCTAGATCACAAATTGCTGATGAAGTGATGATTGGAATATCATTCTGATAGGGTCTCAGCATCTAGTTTGATCGATTTGAATGATTTCAGCAGCGGAATAGAGTACGAACTAGCACAATTCGAGCAAGAATACAAAGATATAGCAATGAACAGAATTAGTTATAGAGATAGAAAGTTTCTGCAAAACGAATATTTCATTCAATCACATGCTTTGGCATGGCTTTCACAAATTACAATTTAGGTCATTCTTCCTTATATAAGGAAAAATGAGTAGGCTGATGTCACTTGATAGTGACATCTAACCGTTATTTAACAAACTACTGAAACACTAAAACTACTGAAGATGTCTAACAGCTGACATCTTCTTAGAAGAAGCTAGGTGTTTACTTATTACAAAACTACTGATAAGAAACTACTGAAACTACAATGACTGAAGAACAAGCTCTTTTCGTTTTTTACAAAACTACTGAAAGCAAAACATAAAACTACTGATAAACACAACTACTGAAGAAGTACTCTTCAGCTGTTATGACAAACTACCGAAACTTCAACACTTGGTCTTCAGACTTGAACTTCAGACGCTTCATCAGCTGATGACTTCAGTAGATGTCATCAGCTGATGTCTTCAGTCTTTGTCTTCAGACTTTGTACATCAGTTGTTGATCTTCAGCACTTGTGGACTCTTCAGCTGTTGAACTTCAGTACTTTGGTCTTCAGCTTCAGCACTTGTATTCTTCAGCTGTTGACTTCAGTACTTTGGTCTTCAGCTTCAGCACTTGTGTTCTTCAGCTGTTGACTTCAGCACTTAGTCTTCAGCTTCAGCACTTGTGTTCTTCAGCTGTGGACTTCAGCACTTTAGTCTTCAGCTGTTAAGTCTTCAGTACTTGATCTTCAGCTGTTGAAGTCTTCAGCACTTGTCGAACTGCTGATGAAGCCTTCAGCAGTTGTTGTGATATCATGGGGACTTAGAGGTTTTCTGATCTTGGCTCATTGGTTCTTTGGTCCAACAAAATCCCCCTGAACAAATGCAGCCAAAACCTCTAATTTATTGATTTTCCCACTTATTGTTCGCATAATGGTTGGTCTTTTTCCTTCTTGATCAGTTGAAAAGATGACCCATATAAGCACTGGCCTGGGAATGAGTCTCTGATGATTTGGTTGGCAATGTATGGATGGGAGTCTGTATATTGGGACTGGACACTGAGCTGTTCCCCATCCATGAGACTCACTTCCCAACTATGAGCCTGTAGGATTCCCTGGTGTAGGCCTCCAAAATATAATTTGTTCCTCCATGGTGAGCTCCTCTGCCTCACCATCGAAGAATCCTTTGGCCCATAGTACTCAGATAGGAATTGACCTGTTTTCCATTTTTGAGTACCACTGTTGTAATCTGTCTGTAAGCAAATTCATTAGGATGATGACCTTCTAACAGCAGTGGTAACTAATCCTTTCTGATCTCATTCAGCCTCTTATACACCAGCCCCTTTTTATCATTCTGTTCTCCAACATCTTCCGTGGAGGCATGTTGAAGGTGTAGGCCCTTTTCAAATCTTCCAGGATTTCCCAGGGTGAGACTACAAGGGCTAAGGAGATCACTTCATCTACAATCTTTTTCACTTGCCCATTGTATCTCCGAGGGATATTTTTCTTTTGTATTCTGTGAGCCACCCTGGGATCAAGCCAAATTCTTACTCTTCTTTCACATACTGAAAAGTATGTCTAAGAGTATAAATCCTTGGAGCTTGTTTTTTCATATTAATGATGGAGGAAGTGGCTGCATATGCTTTATCTACTCTCTCAATAATCTTCATCGTGCAATCTGTGTTGTTCTTCTTCTTCCAATTTCACTTTGATTGCATCTCTTTGTTTTCAGGAGTTATTGCAAGAGAGAGATCTTGGCCTTAGGCAACTGCAGAAACTGAGATCGGCAGCCTATCTTCATCATCATTTTTTCTTCTTCCACAAGCCTCAACACCCTCTCTTCTTCTGCTTAGGTGCATCATCGGCTGTTGGTTTTGAGGGTAAGGGAGTTGGTTTTGTGGGTGTGGTTATGGTTGTTTTGGAGGGAATGTTGACAGGCTGAGTTAGCATTTTGGAGGTGAGTGTGGCTTTGAGTGTTTGGCTAGCTCAGTCTGCCCTCCTGCTCCTGCTTCATTCAAAGCTTCGACTACTAAACCCTTAGTGTATGCTTCAGACGAACAGATCTTGGAGGTTATGGCCAAGATGTTGTCCCTGGTCCATGATTTTACTTCGATCAATGATCTCCCAAGGTATTTGCTGATAAATCTGATCATGATCTCAAGTCTCTCTCTATCCATAGTGCTGTAGCTGGCCCATCTTGTTGGATCTCTTCGATCTCAATCTTCTTATTTCAGATCCAGCTTTTCAGTGTCGAAACCTTGCCTAAACACTGATCAATGATATTGTCCATTGATCTGCTGTGTTCAGCATCAGCCTCTTTAACCATTTCGTTCAAGTTCTTCTCTTTCTCAGCACTCTTCTTTTTCTTGTATGTGACATGAAAATCTTTTTGACTTCATGTACTTTTCAATTTCAGCTTCCTTCTCAATCACATTCTCCTTCTCTTTTTCAGCCTCATACACACAATCCTTCTCTTTTTCACTCTTTATCCTTCTCTTTCTCTCTCTCCTTCTCCATCCTCTTTCTTTTAGCTTTCACTGCTGAAACTCTCCCCTTTTTGGTGCATTGGTGCATTGGTTGAGGGGTTGAGAGTAGCAGAAAGTTGTTGGCTCAGTACATCCTCTACCAGGGGTTGTAAGACAGAAGAAAGTCTCTCATCAACAGTTTTTAATAACAAATCGGTTAGCTGCGGTGTGATGAGAGATAGAGGATTTTGAGGGATAGCATCCATTTGCTAAGGGGGTTTTGGTCCTGAGAAATGGTGCCAGAAACAGAGGCAGGTGGCTGAGAATTTTGTAGTGGCTGTGTGTTAAGGGACCTTCAGAGGAAGGTGCCATCTGTTGGGTTGATGTGGTGGCAGATGGTCTTTCACCTTGAGAGAGTTGGTCAAGTAGTTTTGCAGCCTACTGACTTCCTCCTCTTAGGATTAGTTTCTGGGCAAGAACATCATAAAAGAAGCCCAGGTCATCATCAGCAGATGCTGAATCACCTGACCTCCTGCTTGTAGCAGGATGTACATGCACTGGGTGTAGACCAGATGTAGCATGTGCCCTTTGTCTTGGAACTGGGGACTTCCAGCTTCAGGACTTTGTCCTTCATCAGCTGTTGCCTCTGGTGAGGTCTTAGTTATGTTACCAACCTCAGTCTGATCATATGCTGATTCAGAAGAGGTGGCAGCCTCACCAGATGTTCTGATCTCCATATCCACACCAGGAGATATAACATTTAAACCCCGGTGCTATGGGTTGTCAGAAGCATGTGTATCCTCTTCCTCAATTGCTGTTGTTCTCCCTTTGTTGGTGGTGTAGGGGAGGAGGAGAGGCATGCAGCTGAGTCAGCACATTGGCAATTATAATGGTTTAGTTTGAGGGGCATTTGCATGGGGAGAGGGGATAGAAGCTGATTGCATCGGGGAGAAGGATGCCTTCAATGATAACTCCTCAAGTGAGAGAGGTCTCAGTAATGTGGGTTCCCTGAAGTGGTTGCAACAGGATCCTTTTGAGAGGATACCTGTGCGGCTGTGCTGGTTGAGTCTTAACACTACTGGGGGTTTGAACCAGTAAGTTTATCCTGTTTAGGTGGTACAGGAGCATCATCAGGGGACTCATCTCCCTGATTAGCTTGTTTGGGTTTGGATTTTGGCTTGGTGGGGACTTTGGATCTGGCAATTGAAGCTGTGGGTTCCGTTGCTTGGTTTTTAGCAAGGGCAGCTTCTTTGAGGGATTGGTCGGAGTTATGCCTGGAGTATACCTCAGCTAGAATAGCTGGTGCAGGGACTCCAAGGCAAACAGGGCCATCAGTTTGTAATTCATTTAAAATTATGGCCATCAGAAACCTGGGATATAAAAGCCATCTGTTCCCACAGGTTCTGTGCCAGATCTTTGATTTCTAGAAACACAATTTGTGAAAAATTTAAAGGTTGGTGTTCTAGAATTGAATATAATACCTGTTGCCACCGGGAAGACATTTGATCCCATGAGGATGTCTTCGAGGCTAAGCAAACATTCACCATATGAAATATTAATCGTTCAGCATCAGGGAAGTTCTTCTTCAGTATGGTAGCAACTTTAAGATTTCCGTCGTACCCATTGTGATGAAGGACATATCAGTTGTGCCCTCGGGTACTCAGTCACACAAGCAGCATCTTGTAAATTTAGCACTCTACGAATGCTTTCAGGTGTAACCTCTACTTGTTTTGGGTAACCAATGACCGAACAGAGATTTGGCGGTAGGCACATCCGTGTGAACGTAGGCATTGGACCAAAACTGACTGAGTGACTCTGGGTAGATGGTCGGGTTTAAGAGCAGAGCTGTATTATATTGAGAATCAGCCATTAGGTCTATGGCGTGATCAAACTTTGTCCAGAAGGCCGATTTCGTGAGGTAGGCGACGCAGTTATGTCGGGGTTTTAGACTCATGGTTGCCATTTTTGAAAGTATGAAGGTCAGAAGACGGCTAATGGAAGTTTGAGAAGAAGACAGGTATTTATAGGGTGGGATAGGAAAAGGCTGAAAGAAAACTACTGAAGGTTTTGGTGTGGTCATCAGCTGTTGAAACTACTGATGACGTGGTATTAACTTCAGAGGTTTTAAACGATGACTAGTGGTGGTGTTGTCATCAGTTGTTATAAAACAACTGAAGACTGGTTTTGACCATCAGACGTTGAAATAGCTGAAGTCTTGGTGTTAACCATCAGTAGTTATAAAACTACTGAAGGTCGTGGTTTTGACTTGATATGATGTAAACAACTGAGGACTTGGTATTGTCATCAGTAGTTGTGAAACTACTGAAGACAATGGTTTTGCCATCAGTCGTTGTAAACAACTGAAGACTTGGTATTAGTTATCAGTAGTTGTGAAACTACTGAAGACTGTGGTCTTGCTTCAGTTGTTTAGAAACAACAGTTGTAGAAACAACTGAAGAGAAATTACTCATCAGCTGTTTTCGTCAATTCTTAGCTTTTCAGCTGTTTCATACTGTCCTCAAACTTATTCATCTGCTTTTCAAGTGTTTCATAGGTTCGTAGTACTTATTGTTTTACTGATTTCAGTAGTTGTACTACATCAGTAGTTGTAACTACATCAGTAGTTTAGAACAGATAAAGTACTTCAGTACTTGTGAGGCATTTAGCCTTCAGTAGTTATAAAAACTATTAGGGTAAAAGAACTCATCAGTACTTATATGTGACATGGTACCATGATCATCAGTAATTACTGAGATCATCAGTAGTTGTCACTTATTCTAGCTGCAGCATACCAAGCCTTAACACCAGGTGTGGAAAGTTGAACTATCCAAAGGCTTAGTAAAAATGTCTGCAAGCTCATCAGCACTAGGCACAAACATAGGATTAATTAGACCCTTTCAAAACAATCTCTTATAAAATGATGTCTAATTTCTATATGTTTGGTCCTAGAGTGCTGGACTGTATTTTTGACAATGCAAAGAGCTGAAGCACTATCCATTAATAACGGAGTCTTAGTCTCTGTAATGCCATAATCCAAAAGTTGATTCTGAAGCCAGAGTATACTTGGGATGTACAACTTGCAGCAGCAATGTACTCGGCTTCAGCAGTGGATGTAGCAACAGATGTTTGTTTCTTACTCTGCCAAGAAATCAAACAGTTGCCTAGGAATTGACATCCACCAGAAGTTGATTCCTGGTCAAATTACACCCTGCATAGTCACTATCAGAGAAAGCAACTAATTTGCAAGAGTGCCCAGTGGAATACCATAAACCTAGAGATTGTGTACCTTGCAAATATCTAAAGATCCTCTTGACTGCAATCAGATGAGACTCTTAGGTGCAGCCTGAAATCTAGCCACAAACACATGTAGCAAACATAATATCTGGTCTAGAAGCTGTTAAATACATCAAGGACCCAATCATACATGTGTAAAGCGTTTCATCAACAGCTTTACCTTTCTGATCAACATCCAATTGTGTGGTGTTGCACATGGGAGTAGAACAGGGCTTACAGTTTTGTAAATCAAACTTATTAAAAGATTTTGTATATTAGACTGATGAATGAAAATTCCATCAGCTTTTGTTTGATTGCAAGCCTAGAAAGAACTGTAATTCTCCCATTGCACTCATTCAAACTTCCTTTGCATTAATTTTGTAAAATCATCACACAACTGGGGATCAGAGGATGCAAATATAATATCATCAACATAAATTTGAACAAGTAGCTTATGCTGATCCACCTCTAATAAATAAAGTTTTATCTATGGAGCCTCTAGTGAATTATTTTGCAGAAGAAAGTTAGATAATGTCTCATACCAGGCTCTAGGAGCTTGTTCAACCCATAAAGAGCCTTATCAAGCTTGTATACCCATTTGGGTGTTTATTATCCTCAAAACCTGGTGGTTGACACACATAAACTTGTTCTTTTATTTTACCATATAAAAATGCACTTTAATATCCATTTGAAAAACTTTAAGATTGTGGAGTGCAGCATAGGCTAAGAACAATCTAATTGCCTCCAGTCTGGCTACAGGGGCAAAGGTTTCATCATAATCAATACCTTCTTCTTGTGCAAACCCCTGAACAACCAGTCTGGCCTTGTTCTTAACAATAAGCCCATTTACATCTGTTTTATTCCTAAACACCCATTTAGTGCCTATTGCACACTTACCTGGGGGAAGAGGAACAAGCTCCCACACTTGCTGCTTTTTGAACTGAAAAGCTCAAGCTGCATTGCTTCAACCCAGCCATTGTCTCTAAGTGCAACATGATAATTCTTGGCTCTAGCTGACTGATGAGAAGCATAGAAGCAGAATTGGACAATTGACTTCTGGTTGAAACTCTAGCATTGATATCACCAATGATTTGAGAATTGGGTGATTCTTCAGCTCTGTAAAAACAATGAGATCAGTGCAAGTGTTTGTAGAACCTTCAGCAGCAACAGATTTTGATGTAGACTCTTGAAACCATGTAATGGTGGCAACTCAAATGAAGTTGAAGATGCAGAAATCTCATCAGCATTGTTGTGATGAAGCTACTGAAGCTACAGGAGCATCAGGACACAGGCAGTTGGTCACTAAACCTGAAGAGGTGAGTACAACTATCATCATCATCATCAGCACCAGCAGTACCACCAGGTGGTGAACTGTTGACAGGAGCAACAGTAGGAATTTTGATAAGGAACATATTGCAGTATGTCCAAATCAAATAGCTCCACAGGCTTTGTGGAATCTTGTCCTTTGGAGATTCATTAAACTTAACATGTAGAGTCTCTTCAACCATCTTTGTTCTACAGTTGAAGACTCTGTATGCTTTGCAAGTTGATGAATAACCACAAAATACCCTGCATCCACCTAGGATCAATTTTTGGAGTTGATCCCTGTGTTGAGAATGAAACAAGGACACCCAAAAGCTCTGAAGAATGAAATTAGAGGGGCCAAATGATGAAGAAATTCATATGGAGTCTTCATCAACCTCTGATTTACTAGAACTCTATTCTGTACATACAAGCTGTATTGACAGCTTCAGCCCAAAAAGTCATTGGCAGTCTAGAATCAGCCAACATGGACCTTGCAGCTTCAATAAGGGTCCTGTTCTTTCTCTCTCACTACTCATTTTGTTCAGGAGTTCTTGGAATGCTAAACTGCCTCTTGATTCCCTTTGAGAGGTAGAACTCATCAAGTGTATGTTTTTTCTGAATTCTGTTCCATTATCACTTCTATACACTTGACTGAGAGGGAATACTGCTTCTCAACATACAACACAAAGTTGATAATCTTCTGAGCTGCCTCATCCTTTGAATGCAAGAAGAAAGTCCATACAAATCTGGAGTAATCATCCACAATTACCAGACTATTTCTTCTTAGCCATACTATCACTCTCTCACAGGACCAAAGAGATCCATGTGAAGAAGCTGTAAGCAGGCAGTGGACTTAGGTTCTTCTATGGAGGGAAATGAAGCTTTGTGTTGTTTCCTTTTAAACAAGCAGTGCAGTTATCTTCACATTTGAACTCCTTCATAGGCAGTCCCCTTACTAAACTATGGTTTATCAGCTGATTTATGTTTTGAGATTAACATGACCCAGCCTTCTATGCCATAGAGTAGATTCTTGAGGGGAAGCCTTGGAAAATAGGCAAGGATGGCCTTTGAGATCTATTTTCTTGGAAAGATCTAAGGCATACACTCTTCCTGTCCTGTTGGCCTTCAGGAGAGTGTATTCATCCAACACCTTATCAATCAACTTAGAACCTTGGGATGACAGAATCCGACAGTTCTGACTGGTGAAAAGAGCAACATGGCCTTTGTCACACATTTGACTAACACTCAAGAGGTTGTACTTGAGATTTTCCACATGGTTAACATCATCAAATATTATTTCCCCATTGGAACAAAGCCTTTGCCGATGATGTAACCCTTTGCATCATTGCCAAATGACACAAACCCCCTTCCTTCCTTGAGAGTAGTCATTAAGAAGTGATCGTTTCCTGTCATATGCATGGATCCTCCACTGTCTACATACCAGATGCCTCTGTGGCATGTTGAAGAACCCTGCAAAACACAACAAATTAGTTAGATTTGAGACCCAAACCTTATTGGTTTTGGGCCTGTTCTCATCAACAGATGGTAAACTAACAGGTTGTTGGAAACAACAGCCTGAGAGAGAAGAGATGGTGAAGAAGAGGAATCCTTTGGGCTGGACCACCTTTTCTCTGTGGTTTCAACATAGGAACATCTAATTGGTAACTCTCCCAATAGATGTTGAACCATCATAACCAGCTGTGTCTGATTTTGTGATAAAGCTTTTAGCTCTCCAGACACATTGGCATTGGAGTTTGATAAGTTCCTATGTTGCACCTCTTTCTTTTGAGCAATCTCACTGTTACTGTTTAACCCCTTCCTTTTTGGATTTCTTTTTGGACTTAAGGGTTACAGGATTTGATGTTGCTGGTCAAATGTGGCTTCAAACTCAGTTTTCATTTTAACCATTTCCTCTTTAATTTCCTCTTTATGTTTGAGTTTGGATCCTCTTTTGTACCAACAATCATCTGTAAGATGATTGAACAAACCACATATTTCACATGGTTTCTTCTTCATCTTATGTTGATCATCAACTAAAGAGAATGAAACTACTGAAGACTTGTTCTCAGCACTTTGGAAGCACTATTTGCTTTCTTGACATCCTCTTTAGTAGTCTTCAAACCCTTTCTACTGACAGTTTTCTTCTCTTCAGTGCTGACAGTAGTTGGAGTTTGAACTTCAGGTGTTAAATCTTGCTCTCCAGTCCTTTCAGGACTTCCAGAAATAACTCCTGAGTTGATCAACTCTTTGATCATGTGAGTGTCAGTATTTGAACCATCAAGATCAGCTGATAGGTTCAACGAGGGAATAATACTAACTTCAACTTCTGATGGTGCTCTATCAGAAAGTGAATCACATGATGAGGTGGATTGGTTATTGCTTTCTCCATCAGATTTCACTTCTGCTCTTGAAGCAAAATCTGTAGGAGGAGCAGTGTGATTATAACCAATGCCAAACTTCACATGGAAGCTGATTGCTTACTAAGAAGCATTTCAAAACCTTTGCATGATTGTACCCATCGATCACACTCTACTGGGTGACTGCAAGGGTTTCTTTGAGGTCTTTGTACTTTTCTAAAAGTACCTCTTCCCTAGCCTTATCATCAGTGATTTGGCATTTAAGTTTATAAATCTCATCATTTTTCTCTTTAAGCATAGACTCAAACTCAGCTTTTCTTTTGGAAATGATCTTTTCTAGCTCTATGTTCTTATTAATTAAAGCTACATTGCTTCTCTAATAGAGGCAAATGCTGCTATGCATGTTTCAGAACATAATTGGCCTTAGCCTCAGAGGATACCTGTGATACCCTGTGATGAAGAGGCATTTGAGGATGATCCATCTGCAGACTCCAGAGCCATAAGTGCCAGATTCCCAAAAGGACTGTCACCACCATGTTGACCAGCACCTGTGAACATTGTTCATGACCAGACATGTCATCTGGTAAACTGCTCCAGTCAACAACTCCAGGGGTGAAGAAGCTGTGTTGTTAGGTTGAGGAGGTTGATGAGATTGAGATGGTTGAGGCTCAGGAAGAGCATGTGGTTGTTGAGCAATGGGTGCTTGAACCTGACTGTTTTGTGGCATGTAATAACAAGGGTAAGGATATGGCATTGGACCCTGAGGAACAAAATATGCAGGAGATTGTGGTTGAGAATGATGAACAGAATTGACAGGATGTTGCCCTCTGTTGTTTGACTATTGCCAGGGAAAGTCACAAAGGGTGCAGAAGAATTAGATCCAGATGATCTACATTCTCTAGCAAGTGTCCAAGCCTGTGGCATTTGTGACACCTCAACTTACTCTTGTCAAAACCAACTTTGGTTTTGCCAGAGAGTCTGGGAACTTTCTTCCAGTTCTTTTGTAGAACTTCTGAGATCTGATATTTATCAAGGCCATTTGGCTCAAAATATCCATCTCTTCTAAGTCATCATCAGCAATCCCCTTGAGATCATCCATGATGAAGCATAGATTGTCATTATTACACCCAGTAAACTGACTATCAACACTCACAAATGCAGAATCAGAAGTGTTGAAGAGAAATCAATATGCTCATCATACTGGCATTCAGATGAAGCATATTCTGACTCATGACCAACCAAGGCAGTGTGCCCTGGTACAAAGTCTTCAGTGAGCTTACCAGATGAAGCCAGTTTCCTTTTCTGCTCTATCTCTCTTTCGAATGTAAGCATTTCCCATGAAGTTGGGTGAGAGATAGGCTATCCAGATTTGCACTGGAGCGTAGGACAATTGTATATGTGTCCTATCTCTCAGGCAGTGATCTGAGGAATCTGTGGTTCATTTTGCTTTTGGTATATTCATGTTTAACCATTTTCAACTCAGAGATTAAACATGAAAACCGCTCAAACTGCTGAGTCAGAGTCTCACCCTTTCTATGAGCAAAAGTCTCATACTGTTGGGCGAGGATTTCCCTGTTGTTTGCTAAGACCTCATCAGTGCCACCAAATTGTTCTTTCAGTGCATTCCAAAGGTCATGAGCAGTTTCATGATGCATAAGCCCAGAATAGATTTCATTAGGCAGTGCCATGGCTAGAATTCCATGGGCTTTAGCATCAATCTCAAACAACTTCTTTTCCTCATCAGTGTATTGTTCCTCTTTTCTTCGGAATCAACTAATTTGTTTCCGGATGATTCACCATTGGCTTATGTGGTCCATGTACCACGGATGTCCAACAACCTGAACTATTGACAGATAGGTGATGGAGCATTCTGTGTTGCCAATGTTATACTCATTTCTAACCAGCATCGGAGGCTTGGTTGAGGAACCAGTATTGTGTGGATCATTAGAAGGTGTAGTCATTTTCGAAAATTCAGACAAATTCAAGATAAGCAAAACAAATTTAGCTCAAAACCACTAAGAACCTCATTAAAATAGCCAAAAGCGACAGAACTTCAATCTCTATAACAGATTCGTGCAAATTTGCTAGTTCGATCAAACTTAGAGCAAATGAGCAGTTTCAATGATCAATTGTTAGATCGATCAATGATTAACCAGCTCTGATACCATTTGATAGGATCTCAGCATCTAGTTTGATCGATTCGAATGATTTCAGCAACGGAATAGAGTACCAACTAGCACAATTCGAGCAAGAATACCAAAGATATAGCAATGAACAGAATTAGTTATAGAGAGAGAAGTTTCTGCAAAAGGAATATTTCATTCAATCACACGCTTTGGCATGGCTTTCGCAAAATTACAATTTAGGTCATTCTTCCTTATATAAGGAAAAATGACGTAGGCTGATGTCACTTGATAGTGACATCTAACTGTTATTTAACAAACTACTGAAACACTAAAACTACTGAAGATGTCTAACAACTGACATTTTCTTACAAGAAGCTAAGTGTTTACTTATTACAAAACTACTGATAAGAAACTAGTGAAACTACAACGACTGAAGAACAAGCTCTTCAGTCATTTTACAAAACTACTGAAAGCAAAAACATAAAACTACTGATAAACACAACTACTGAAGAAGTACTCTTCAGCTGTTGTGACAAACTACTGAAACTTCAGCACTTGATCTTCAGACTTGAACTCAGACGCTTCATCAGCTGATGACTTCAGTAGATGTCATCAGCTGATGTCTTCAGTCTTTGTCTTCAGACTTTGTACATCAGTTGTTGATCTTCAGCACTTGTGGACTCTTCAGCTGTTGAACTTCAGTACTTTGGTCTTCAGCTTCAGCACTTGTATTCTTCAGGTTGACCTTGAGTACTTTGGTCTTCAGGTTCAGCACTTGTGTTCTTCAGCTGTTTGACTTCAGCACTTAGTCTTCAGCTCAGCACTTGTGTTCTTCAGCTGTTGGACTTCAGCACTTTAGTCTTCAGCTGTTTAAGTCTTCAGTACTTGATCTTCAGCTGTTGAAGTCTTCAGCACTTGTCGAACTGCTGATGAAGCCTTCAGCAGTTGTTGTGATATCATGTGGGACTTAGAGGTTTTCTGATCTTGGCTTATTTGTTCTTTTGGTCCAACAATTTCACATTGTCTTCCTTTTGGATAACAGTGTTGAAAGTTGGGATTAGAAATCTCCAAGGCAAATCAACTAATCCCTTTACAATTGCTTAGCTTCAAATCCCCCTTCATACCCATTTCTGCAAAGATATAGTGATATCATTCTCATCCAACTCTATTGGTGCATCAGCATCATCACCAAAACGCAGACATCTTCTCACATAATCCTCAGTTATGATCAAAGTGTGCTCATTATCAATTCTTCCAAATAGGTTCTAATACCATCTGCTTCAATAACTTTATCTGAATTCGAGAAAGACCTTATGAGATTTCATAAACGATGGGTCTAACTATGATAGCATAAGCTACCCTTGTTGTAGAAATAAATCAGATAATGTCTCTGAGTCCCTCAGATTCTGGTACATCAGGGTCTAAATAACCACTGACATTATGGAGCTTGCTCCATGAAAGATTAGCCATTTAATATGCATAAGAAGCATGTATATTAGTTTTGATGAAAAATAATGTGTACAGTTTATCAGTTTGACTTTTGGTGGTCAAAGATGAACGTTTGAAGTAACTGTTTCATTTTTGTCACATCAAATGGTAAATTTGTTGTTTAACAATCACAATTTCTATGTTTTTCAAGTTTAAATGAACCATTTATTAGATGTTATTTCATTTTTTTGTTACACATTTTCATTTTTTTATCAGACTCTGTTCTTATGATAATCATAACTATAAAGGTTTTCATGATGAGTAGAACTCTTATTAGTTTGGATGTTCATTGAAGTAGAAAATGTATATCAGATCTTTGAATAAATCGGATTTTGGTGTTCTTCATTATCATTTGGTTCTTTGTTTGATTTTGATAGTCCGAAAGTTAGGTCATGATGAAATTTTTGGAAATTTCACCTTTCTTTCGATGCTACTGAAGATTTAGAGTCGATTACAAGAACAAGTTGAGTAGAATCACACAGAAATATTTGGTTGTTTATGATGAAGATGATCAAAGAGGGTGTACAGTGTATTTGCGCTCGTCATACTATTTAGTCTCTCAAATTTGAAAAGTATTTAATTAACCTTTCAAATTCCTTTAAATAGTCAAATAATGGTTTTTACAAAATATTACAAGTTTCAGTACAGATGTGGTCACAATTTTTAAGTCACTGTAACAAATACGGAAGTGGAATTTTAAGTCTTTTGGTCATCCGCATTTGTGTACTGTTGTAAATGCATAATAGAAAATTTGATGAACTTTGAATATCCATATTTGTTACTGTTATAAATGCAGAAGTGTTTAACTTGTGGTTTTATGCATCTGTATTTACACACTGAAGCAAATGCGGAAGTTTTGCTACTGTTTTCTTCCATTCACATTTGTACACTGTGACAAATGCAAAAAAAACAAAGTTCATCAACATTTGTGCACCGTAGCAAATGTGGAAGTTTCATTACTGATTTCTTCCATCCGTATTTGTGCACTATGGCAAATGCGGAAGAACAAAGTTAATGAGCATTTGTGCACTGTAGCAAATGCGGAAGAACAAAATCCGCCTTTACTGTTATCTGTATTGACAGAAGAGGGTACACTATTTCTATTTGAAATACATGAAAATTGATGATACAATCCACAAATGCGGATGAGTAAAACGAATGCAATAGTGTAAATTTTATCAGTATTGACAAATGCAGTTAGACACCTAAACTGTTATCCGCATTGACAAATGCGGTTGAACACTTGAAAACATTTTATCCGCATTAAAAAATGCGGTAGAAAAATTTTGTTTCGCATTGGTTTTACCACTTCAAATTTTTGGGTATACTTTTGACACACTAATGCAGTAGAGTACACTTTTTGTCCGCTTTAGTTTCACTTGAAAATAAAGAGCTACCCGTATTGGTTATATTCATGAGTTACATTTACTTGCATTAACCAATGCACTTACCTGCATTAACTTTGATCTTAATCATAAGTTAATGTGTCTGAATTGGTTTTTCATGTTATGAAGAGATGTCCTTGATTGATTTTTCTTATGAAGTGTTGACTGTTGAGGTTGTCGATTCTTGCTTGGATTGACTTGTATGTCATAAGTGATACTAGTTTCCCATTTTTGACTGATCTTGGACTTTTCATGCTTCCAAAAATCTGCATATGCTAAGATACATGGTATAACTTTTGCAACAACACCTGTTTGTTTTTTTTGTTTTGAATTTTTTAAGAAAGTAGTTTAAGCTATTTAAACAAAAGTATAGTCATACTCAAAACTTTTAATTACTCCCCCTAAAGTTTATATCCATATTTGGATAGAAACATTAAAGATTTAAAACATTTTGAATTTTATTATAATTGTTAATGATGAAGAGAAGTATATCTTTTGTTGGGATCATATCAATCTTACATTACACATATGCATCCTTTATGATAAAATGGACGTGTTTATGAACTTTATGATTGAAGGTATGTTTGTCCTCTTAAACTCATACCAGGTAGATATTTTGATGCAAATAATTTTTATCATGTTTTTGGTTAATTTAATTATTCAATGTGTACCTCGCACACACAAGCATGGAATGATCAACCATCCTTATATAATGCATGGTAGAACTTTTTCACAACTTTCCTTACCAGGTTACTTAAGTAATGAGAACTCATTTACACTAATCCTCATTGGGATTCTTTTAATTTGATCCTTTTCATGATGATCCACATTGGGATTCTTTTCACTTCACTCTAGAAGTGATCCATGATAGGATTCTTTTGTTCATTCACTTGGAATGTATTGCTTTTGTAGATTCATCCAATTTGGATGTGTTCCTCATTATGAATCTTTTGGATCAGTACATCTGCACTATGTGCATGTTTCATCAGGTCTTTGCTCAACAACACAAAGATGAAACTGGATGTAGGTGAAAGAGATTCATAAGTATCATTACCTGGTGGTTTAGATTTGTACACACACATGCACTAGATAAGCCATACATACCTATACTTTGTGATGAGTGTTTCACTATTAAATAAGATTTCAATTCATCACTGCATGTATCTTCTCTTCCAAGTTGAGTCTACCAACATATCTGGTAAGTCATGACAGTCTTGCAATTTTTGAAATTAAGCACAGTGAATGATATAATGACTGTAATTATATCATTTCCCATATATATTTTCTTCATCAAACTTGACTTCTTTTTGTGATTTCTAAAGATTTTGACTTGTTTTTGATATTTTGATTGGTTTTACTCAAGGTTAATCATGCCAATTGATTGAACTAGGAATTCAAACTACCAGGTTCAAATGCCTTGGTAAATAAATTAGCAAATTGATTTTCAGTGGGAACTTGAATCAATTTCATTAACCCCTTTTCAGCACAGTCTCTCAAAAGTGAAATCTAATTTCAATGTATTTGGTTTTTGAGTGCTGAACTGGATTACTAGTTATGAAAAAGCTGCTGTGTTGTCAATATGAATTGGTGTGTGCAGGAAGTTAAAACCATAATCCAACATTGGTTTTGAATCCAGAGAACTTAAGAGCAACAGGCTGATGCTGCAATATACTCAACTTCTGTTGTTGATACAAATACTTTGTGCTTCTTGCATTACATGAAACCAGTCTGGGACCAAGAAATTGACAACCTCTAGATGTGGATTTCTATTGAAGTTGCATCCTCCATAATCACTATCAGTGAATGCATACAGATTGAAGTCTCCTTCTTTTGGATACCATAACCCAAGAGCTGGTTTGCCCTTCAGATATCTAAATATCCTCTGATTGCACTCACACGTGATTTTTTGGATCAGCTTGATACCTGACACACATACAAACCGCAAACATAACTATCGATCTATTAGAACACTAGTTTGCTGATTGTCAGTCTATTAGAACACCAGTTGATACCACTTTCTAAGGGCTTGGTGAAGACCATACAGAGCTTTGTCAAGCTTGTAAACTCTGTGAGGGAAATCTGGATCTTCAAAGCCAGGTGGTTGACTCACATAGACCTCCTCAGCAATCTTTCCATACAAGAAGGCACACTTTACATCCATTTGATAAACAGTACATTTCATGGATGCAGAATATGCTAGAAAGATTTTGATTGCTTCTATCTGGCAACAGGTGCAAACACTTGTCATAGTTGATTCTGTTAGGACCTGGTATTTGAACGAAATACCAAATGATTAACGTGTAAACCAAACCAAATAGTGCGGAATCCTATTTGATTGGTGATCCAATCAGTGAGAACGCACGTAGAATCAATAAAGTATTGAATCAAACGTTAAGAATTGATTAGGAATCGATCTACAAAGTTCTATGAACTTGGAGTATCAACTTGGACGCTTCTGGACGGCTAGGGTACGTCTGGAGTCGAAATAGAATGAATGCTCTTGTTTTTCCACAAAATGGGTTGTATTTATAAATAGTCTTGTTCATTCGTGCGACTGAACCATTAGTATGGTCAGTCGTGCGATTGAACCATGCGGTTGATTCATCCGCACGACTGAGTGTTCACTCGTGCGACTGAGCCAATCTTATGTTACAATCATACGACTGATCCAGTCTCCTGGTTCAGTCGTGTGACTGAGTCATTCATATGAAGTTATTCATGTGTATGGTCCATTCGCATGGGCCATTCGTATGAGAACTTCATTTTGTTAAGTTTGAATGTATTAATTAATATAACGTTATGTGTAACAATTCAAACAACCACAAACCTAATTAACCAATTCAACATTGACTCATTAATGAAATATTAAACATTATAAATAACAAACAACCAATATCATTTCATCCCAAACATTATATCAGAATCAAACAAACAAGATCTATTACATTCATATCATGATCTACGGACATACATGTATCAACAAACTCCCCCTTGGACCTAGATCTCTCTAATGTCTTGTTTTCTTCATTACCTCCTCATACTTCTTGTACTTATCCTCTTTTGTGACTCCTGCATGAATCTCAAATGCAAAACAGAGTCTTATGACATTCTGGAACTGGAGAGCTTGTACTATATCCTGTGTATCATAGAACGTGGCCATGTATAGAGTGTAAACATCATTAGCTGACAAGTTGGTAAGCCACATTGGGTCAAATACCCTAATAGTATCCATTTGGTCCTCTTTGTTTAGGACTATGACCGCTTCTCCTGTCCTCCAATCGTAGTACCACCACTTAAAGTGTGGAGTGAAGTCCTGTGGCATTTCCCTGAGTGGGATTCTTGACATCGTGCGCGGAGGACTCCACTTCAACACGATCTTTGGCTTTCTAGTAATGCATCAACTTCAGACCTTCTGATGTACCTTGTAGGCTGTTGGGGTCTGAAGTTACCCACCTAGTGTGGTACCCTTCCTTAGGGCAGCCTCAAACCAGCCTGACATCTTTCTCGGGTCAGCATACAACGCTTCAGTTTGGCCAGTTGGTTGAGCTCAAAACCTGGTAGAGTCTTTAGATCATATGGAAATCTAAAAAATTCTATGCCCTTCTCCCTCTTAACTGCATAGACGTTAAGGTCCTCAAAATATGCCCATGCTATAATCCTGCCTGACACCTTATGATGTTTCTTGACTCTATAGAGTTTGGTGTAGGTGTCCTGTTTAGGTGCAGCACATTGGCTCTAACTTCTTCAAAACAAGAAGCCCACTCAGCCTTACGATATCAACATCATCATTTGAGGCTTGGGTCGTTCCCTCTGTCTTCTCCGACTCCTGCTCCATTTTTTCTAACACCTCAAACGTATCACCGACAAGGTATTCACCCAGATTGGGGACCACATTTCCCTCATTGTCAGCATACTGAGGGTAGTGCTCTGCAGTGACATCTTCTATCTCTATTTCATCAATGTCGTTGAGCTCTTCGTCACTTGTCGAGTCGCACGTTGGAGCATCCTTCACAATCTCATCGGGATTTAACTTGAAGATCTCAGCTAATTGCTCATTGATAGATCGTGAATTATTTCCCCTTCTCAGGGGTATAACTCACCGACCTTCTGACGATCCCTTGTAGATCAAGATCATAGTTAGCTGAGTTTTGATCTGCTGAAGGGGAGCAACATCGAACTCCTCCCTCCGATAGTTTGGATCTTTTTGATTTAAACATGTAACACATCAACCATAGTTAATAATGAAAACAGAAATGCATTAATTTTAATATAAACATCGAATACATAAGTTTAAATACATGATTCAAATACAAAAGTAATCAATATATAGACATCTAATCATTACTTTTCTCTTGGATCACTGGATCATCGCTTGGTGGAGCAGAGGAGGAACCTTGAGTAGAGGCAGATGTAGCTGCATCCCCTCCTTCTTCATCATCATCCTCATTCCTCTCCTCTGTCCTCTCATCCTTAATCCCCTCATCATCCTCAGTCTTATGATCATCATCCTCATCATCATCTCATCATCTGCATCTCCCTCTTTAATCTTTAGTGGCTCATCTTTAGATCCCTTAAGCTTTAGCATTATGGTCTTCTTAGCCTCCTCCAACTCCTCAATCCTATTGTAGATGTAACACTGTGCTCTTGGAGTTAGGCGATCTCGTGGCTCTGAGCAGCCATTGTTGGGCCTGCTCATCTAGCAACCGAGCCTGCTCCGAGTCTGCTGAGACTGCGCGTGCAGTAAGATTTGTCAGATGACTGATCTGCGCCGTCTTCTCCTCATCACAGCTAAATAACGCATCACCATCTGGTTCAGCGTAGAAAGCTGTCCTCTACCCCAATTGGAGGTAGAGGAGATCCATATATATGTGCGGGATGGGATGAGGGTCCTGCTTGGTGGCTAGTGGTGGTGGTGGTGGCTGTGGTGAAGATGGGTTTGGGTCTGTGAGATAGTGGAGGTGATGTAGAAGTGAAAGATATGGTGGTGGTTGGTATATGTACAATGGTGGGAGGTGTGGTGGTGGTAGTGGTAGTGTGGGGCTGTGGTGTGGATGGTGTGGCTGTAGAAGTGGTAGTGGTGGTGGTAGATGTAGTGGGTGTGGGGTGATAAAGGTGAGTCTTCTCTTCTTCTTCTTCTAGCCGTGGGGCTGAGCCATCCTTTTCTTCCTCGATCCAGTCGAGGTGGATGCTCCCCTTGACACGGCTAGCTGACTCAGGGGCATAGCTAGGATCTGCAGTTGTCTCTCCCGTATCCCTGGGGCATTCACCAACTGCCCGGAGTCCATACTCTGTGGGAACACCTGCTTCCCACAGTCCTCGTCAAGGGCTCCTCATCCGACTCTTCTTCCTCCTCACCAGGTATGAAGTCCTGGTGGAAACCCCTGACTCAGCTATGTCGCCTGTTAGGGCAGATACTGGGGGTATAACATCTGCAGCTATGCCCCTCGGTGGAATAGGCATATCCTCCCCAGCATCCCCTGTCATCACGTCTGAATCATTCTCTGGGAGCAATAGCCTTTCATCATCTGAATTGCTGTCATCATGACGCCACTTGCGTCTACCTGCCCACATATCTTTCGTTGGCCAGATGGCCGATCAACCTCTTTACCTGGGTCTTTACCTACTTACCCCGATACACTCTCATATGACCAAGGTCGTGTCATCCATAATCTCTAAGGCCACAACATCATGGCTCTCCTTGGAAGTGATGGCAGCTTCTCATTGAAGATCAGCTATAGAAATCTGGGGTACATACAAAACCCTCCTTCCCCTTTGCCTCCAGATTCTCCACCAGATATGAAAAGATCATGCTCGAGAAGCTGAAGGGGTGGTTCAGCACCAGTGCCACATAGACATTCTGAATCTGGTCTGACAGGTCATCAAACCCACCCCTCCGAGAAGCAATACACTTCAGGATCACATGTGCCAAGTACATATATTGGGGACACAGGTTGCTCTTGTTGAGCACACCTGAGTTGATGTCCCCAGTGTACTTGATCCTGAGAAAGCAACCTCTGACTGTAAATGGATGTAGTCTGGTGGGGTGATCAGTATCGTCCCCAAAATCAAGTACTCTCTGGATGTCAGCTGCTATAATCTCAATATCATGACCATGAATGGAGCTCCGTATGCTGTAAGGCTCACGTGAACGATCTACGGAGGCATTTTCCCAGAAAGACTGATGTAACGACCTGTAAGGAGTACACGGTGTGGATATGGCTTTATGTATCCGAGAGCGTCGAAGGAACGCAATAATCTCTGTAAACTCGGCCCCATTCCGAGTCGTATGGTCCAAATGAGCACATATATTGTGCTTTGGATTGATGGACCATCTATCAGCCATTGACCTGAAACACAAGACACAGAACCATTAGAAAGTCATACATTCAAAATTCAGTTCAAGGTGTATAGTTTAAATTCAATCTGATTCATTCGTGCGAATGAATCATGCGACTGAAGACAGTCGGTTGTCCTTTAATGCCACTGAGCTCACTCGGGTGAATGAGACATGCGACTGAGTTCAATCTGTTGGCTGAGTCTGCGATTGGTTCAGTCAGCCGACTGAGTTCATTCGCATGGTGCATTCGGCCAATTGACCCAATCGCAAGATTCAATCGTGCGATTGGAGTTCATCCGGACGACCAGTCGCTTGTCCCACTGCTCAGTCGCCTATGGTTCGAATCTTGAACAAATCAAGTAATTTAACATGGTTTAATGGTCCATTAGACTCGCCATCATGTCACTAATAATCTATTAAACATAATTTTAACATTTTGCTTAGTTTATGTTGGTTATTAGGTCATTTACAGTATGGTTCTTGTTTCACTCGAATATCATCAATTTGGATTTGATGTCTTCTGATTTGGGTAAGATTTCACGGCAATATACCTGTATAAACGTCAACGCACGTCAGAAGATCAATAATGATGTAAAAACAAGGTCTAGAGGAATTCCGGCAGAGTAACGGTACTTGGTGCCATTTAGGAGCGATTGAGGGTGATGAGTGGAATGCGATCGACTATGGCCATTTAAATACTGAAGCTGAGTTCAATCGGCCGACTGGCCTCATTCGCTCAGTTCATTCGGGCGACTAAGGTTCTGTCGTGCGATTGGCCCAGTCAGTCGCATTCAGTTGGCCGACTGAGTCTTAGTCGGTCGACTGACTCATTCCTGCGCTTTATTTGCACCCTCAGTTAACCGACTGAGTCTCAGACGGTCGACTGATTCGCACCCTTTCACTCAATCGAATGGATCATTCTGATAAGCCATTCGGGTGAATGTCTCAATCTCATGTCCAGTCGTGCGAATGGGATCCATTCGCATGGTTGGTCCGTACTTATGATCCAGTCGTGCGAATGGGTTACACTTATGAACATTTTGCACTTCAACCCTTTTTACCTGTTGAAATTAACATTATGAGCATTTGATCATCTCAGACATGATCATTTTAACTTGAAAACCTTTTGGTCACCTCAGACGTGATCCTTTTAAACAATTTAGTCACCTCAGACGTGACCCTTTTAAACTTTGAAAACACATATGGCCATCTCAGTCATGACCCTTTTAGTTGAGTTAATCCCATACTGATTTTCATGATATAGTCCGACGAACAAACAACCTAAAGTGACTAACTAACTAGAAACTTAAACTAAATACAAAAATAAAACTTGTTTTTGACTTTTTGTGAGAGAGAAAATCCTAAGATAGACATCTACAAGATTTGGTTCCAGAATAGGCAGCTTCAATTTAGTTTGACCACACCTGGACCAATTCAAATTTGGAATCATACAGGCAAGTCAAATCATTTGGGACTTGTTATCAAAACCTTTTGATGCTCAATTCTTGGTTTTCGTCCAGAGTCGTTAGCAAATTTAGGAAATCACACTAGTACTATTAGATTCCCACATTGATTTGAACTTTCAAAAATTGCAGCCACAATGATTGTCAGTATATTTATCCTCTTAAATCCATACACAGACTTTAGACACAAACTGGTGATAGTTTTATGTTTAATTATTTCAAGTAACATTTTGGATCCCACACTTATATGGTAACCAACATTCCTCAGGAGCTTTTGAGCAGTCTACGGGTATTTTTACTAGAAGAGACTATTCTTAGAGCTTTCAAAGAGAAGCCAATCCTCAGGTCAGTGCCATCGCACAGCAGAGAGGCGGCAAACAACAATGAAGTCTAGAATATCTAAGTTATGCTTATCCTCAGGTCAGTGCCATCGCACAGCAGACAGGCACACAATATCTTCTTGTTAGAGCAGCTAAATTTTCTTTTGCACAGAATGTACCAACAACATATGTCATTAGCTTAATAGCATTTGTCTTTCATTTTTTCGTGCTTTGCTCTATTTATGGTCATCCGCACACATTTGTGGCGTTTACATGGTCATTACCCTTATTGGAATATTGTTGATTGTGTTAACCAGTGATAAGATGGCAGCCACAGTCAGTTGAACAACTTAGTTTGATCTTGAGATCACCAATCAGGTCTAATCATCTATTGTGTTGAATCTACCGACATATCATTTGTGGTCTAGCAACCTCTAGGTCTACTTTCATTGTGTACCTTAGTAGTTACCAGTTTTTCTATCATCTTCCCTTTTATATTGCTTAGACTACACAAACTTATACTTTGAAGCAGAGTTATCAACAAAGATAGGAGTAAAAGAAAACTTTAAACCGTAATCCCATATTTGCTGTTGAATCCAAATGATTTGTGAACAGCAACTTGCAGCAGCAACGTATTCGGCTTCACAGGTTGACAATGCAACCAAGGTCTGCTTCTTACACTGCCAGGTGACTAATCTCCTCCCAAAGAATTGACACCCTTCTGATGTAGACTTGTAGTTCATCTTGCAGCCCCCGTAATCTGAGTCACTATACGCCGTGAGCTCAAAGTCATCATCATGAGGATACCACAACACAAGTGTGGGTGTACCCTTCAGATAACGAAGTATCCGTTTGACCCCGATCAGATGGTTAACCTTAGGCTTAGCCTGATATCTAGAACATAAACATGTAGCATACATGATATCAGCTCTTGAGGCAGTGAGATACATGAAGGATCCAATCATTCGTTGATACATTATGGCATCTACCAGATCTCCATTTTCGTCAGGTGCTATATCATGATTTGTAGCAAGTGGAGTCCCAGCAGCAGAAGCATTTTCCATGTCAAACCGACTGAGAATGTCTCCCACATACTTGGTCTGATGTAGAAAGATCCCATTTGGTGTCTGATCCACCTGTAACCCGAGAAAGAATTTCATCTCCCCCATAGCACTCATCTCAAACTCTTTCTTCATAACTGCTTCAAACTCTTTGAATAATTCTTCGTTCTTTGAACCAAAGATTATGTCATCGACATAGATTTTTACTAGCAGTAGGTCTCCATCTTTTTCTTTGATGAACAGTGTGCAGTCAATGACTCCCCTGCGAAAGCCGTGTTTCACAAGATGAGTTGAGAGTTTCTCATACTAGGCCCTTGGAGCTTGATGAAGCCCGTATAAGGCCTTGTCAAGATTGTAAACTCTGTCCCGATGATAAGGATCTTCAAATCCCTCGGGTTGATTGACATGTAATATCTCTCGAATTTCCCCATGAAGGAATGCACTCTTCACATCTAATTGATAGACTTTAATATTCATATACGATGCATAGGAAAGGAAGTTACGGATGGCTTCCATCCTTGCCACGGGTGCAAACAATTCATTGTAGTCAATCCGCTCGACTTGGAGAAATCCCTAAACAACCAGTCGAGCCTTGTTCCTGATAATGACCCTTTGGTCATCCTTCTTGCATTTCAAGACCCATTTGGTGCTAATGACCTTAGCACCTTTAGGTCTATCTACCAGAGTCCGTACTCCTAACTTCTTGAACTGAAGAAGTTCTTCTTGCATGGCACTCACCCATGCCTCATCGTTTAGTGCATAACTGACGTAGTTTGGCTCAAATGCGAGACAAAACACCGATAAGCACCATCATGAATGTATCCCTTTTCCATAACAGAGGCATTATCAGCTGAGTACAGTTGATTTCGGGTTTGTACTCCTGATCTGACATCCCCAATGACATTGTCTAAGGGATGATAGACGTTTAGGCGTGATCCTGGAGTAGTAGGAACAACTATCTCAGAGCCAAGATTATGAACATTTGGTTCTGCATCTGAGGTAGAAAGAGTTTGAGGTTCCGAAGTCGAAGGTGAATCACCGTTAGATGCTTGTGGACTTTCAGGAACTGGAACCTATTCCTCCTGACTGTTCTAGTCATCTTCTTCAGCTTCTTCTTTAGAGGAGGAGTCACTGTCGTCGACTACTCCCCTGATTGAGTAGATGATTCTCCCTGTGAACTCGAAGATGTTGAATCAAGAGATGGTGTATTCAAGATATCATACATCATTCGAGTAGCTAACTCATCATCAGAAGGAGAGATAGGGATGTTGAAGGACTTAAAGAATCCATATAGGCGAAAAAGTAGCGTGTCCTTTGCCAGTAGGTGGTGTGGTATATCTCTGAACATCAAATTACACCACACTTCTACTAGACCCGTTGAGTTATTGTAAACTCTCTGTTCGGTATGTGTATCCTAGGAAGATTCCTTCATCAGCCTTCTCCTGAATTTACCTTCTTGAGTCTTCTTCAGAAGTGTACACGGCGCGCCAAATGGTTCGAGATACTCCAGATTGGTTTACGTCATTGTGTAGTAGCTCATAACATGTCTTTCTGTGGCGCTTGACTATCAGAACTCGATCCAGTGTATAACACGCATTAGCCACTGCCTCATTCCAGAATGGATAGGCAGTTTCAAGTCTGCCAACATGTCCGTGCTGTCTCTATCAAGCTTCTATTCTTTCTCTCAACAACACCATTCATCTGAGGCGTGTAGGCAGAAGTGAATTGATGCACAATTCCCTTTTCCTTGCAGTAAGCCTCCATCCACTGATTCTTGAATTCAAGTCCGTTGTCTGAGCATACTTGTCTCACCTTCAGCTTGTAGAGAGATTCCAGTGTGGTTACTAACTACTTGATGACTCAAATGTTCTGATTTGGACTTCAGTAACATTACCAAGAGAATCTTGTGTAGTCATCAGTAACCACAAAATAGTACAAGTCGCCTGCAATGCTCTTTGTACTGACTAGACCAAACAGATCCATGTGAAGAAGTTCAAGAGGAAGTTCTATTGACTAAACTTCTTTTCCTTATGAGACTTCGTCGTCTGTTTGCCTTTCTTGCAAGCTACACAAAAATCAGGAAGTTGGAAATTCTTGACATTAACTCCTCTCACAAGATCCTTCTGGTCAAGTGATTCATCTTCCATTGATTGATGTGTCCATTCTCCTATTCCAGGAGATGGAGTCCTTCTTAGTGGCTTTTGATTGAAAGCACTGAACTTCATGATCCGTTGTAGAAGCTGTTCAGAGATCCAAAACATAAAGGTCTTTATATCTTGAAGCTGTCATCAGAACTTGGTCCTCAGGAATCACGTAGTCTTTCTTTAGGATGTAACTTCTTGTTGTCGAATATGACTTTAAAACCTTTATAACAGATTTGGGAAAAAAAAAGTAAGTTGTTTTGAAGTTGTTGAACGTAGTTCACCTTATCAAACTAACTTTCTCATTTCCAACTTCTCCCTGAGCTGTGATATACCCTCCCTTGTTTCCAGCAAACGAAACATGCCCTCCTTTTATTTGATTGATGTTTGATAAAAGAGCCTTGTTTCCTGCATGTGCCTGGATGCTCCGCTGTCCATAATCCACGTGTTGGTTTCAGCAATGTAGCGAACACCCTGCACATTCAATGTAAAACATTAGTTTAGCTTAGGAACCCAAGCCTTTACTAGCTTGGGTTTCCCAGAGGCATCACACATCATGAATTCAACCCATTGACCCTTAGAGGGTGAGGTAGCTCAGGTTCCTTCTTGTCATCATTATCAGACGCGGAGGATGACTTCTCTTTCCATAAGCCAGATTTGTGGAATGCCTGTTTGTGATAAACAGTCGACTGGCTAATGGGTTGAACGTTAGGTTCACTAGTTCTTCTAGGTGGAGCTAAAGACCTCCTCTTAGAATACCTAGGTTTTGAATCCTGAAGTTCAATCTTCTTCCTAGTGTCTCATAGTAAGGACAAAAGGAAGCAATGTCCCACACTCTCCACAGTTGTAGCACGACCTGCTATCAAGTTTATGATTAAACTTTCTTTGTGGAGATGTGTGTGACACCCTAGTAACATCACTTAGTTTGAGTTTTCACTCTGTTTCTTTTGATGTTTTCTTTTGTTTAACAAAATCAATTGTTTAACATTTTTAACATCTTTTTCCTTTTGGCTAACTGGTTTTTGACATGAAGCTTGTGAAAGATTAACATTAGCATTCCTTTTATATTCAGATTTGATTTGTTTGACTCGGACTTTATATTAACCTTTTCAAATTCTTTTTCCAGATTAACACAAGGCAATTTACCTTTGCCTTTGAAGTGGCCTTCTTTTGTTTTGTTCAGATTCAGTTGTGAACATGAGGAATCTGGATCACTAACAAGAGGAGTAGACACCACATGATCCTTGATGGGGTTGTTATTTATGGTCTACTCTTAGTGTTTATCAAGGTCTCAGGTGGTGGTGGAACACTTATAACCAAACCCTCCCCGTTGTTACGCTCTCTCACTAAGTGTTGGACAATATGAGATGATGAACTTGTCCAACTGTGCAGTTTTTGCTTTAATGAGTTAACTTCTACTTCTAAGACTGCTTTTTGTTTCTAATGTCTTCTAGGGAGTTAAGATAGTACCTAATGTCATTAGCTTGGTTAAATGCAACTACTTCAGTTTCCTTAAGCTGTTTGGTCAAAAGGTCTATCTTTTCTTTGTAACTATGCTCATTTTGTTTTAAAACTCTATTAGCCTCAGGCACAGTTGCAAATCCTTTACTAAGTTATCATTATGATATAATAACCTAGCAAATTTCTCATTTATGCTATCTCTAAAAGTATCACAATCAGAACAAGCATGATTTTTAAACAGTTGGTCAGTGGTACTTACCTGAGGAGGTTCAGAAGAGTTAGCCATCAACGCAGCATCAGATGTCTCTGGTTCTGGTGATTCTATCTTTGCTGTTGAAATCACTTCTTCAGGCTTGTAGCTGACCTCAGTTGCAGTTGTCTCTTCAATATTTGACATCGCTATCTCAACTGCCATATCTCCCTCACTCGCGGAATTATCATCTAAATCTTCTACGCTGGCAATATTAGATTCCCCTGGAAAGACAAACCGAAAGCTCCAGTCTTGTCCTTCATCATCATGAGCAGTCAAGGCTTTTGGATCCTTGCTTGATGAAGTAGAACTGCTAGCTTGCTTGTCTTGACGAGTGAAGGATGAGAATGGGTTCCCGTTCCCAGTCTTCTTTGGCTTCAGACATTCTCTCTTGAAGTGCCTCTTTTCTCCATAGTTAAAACATGTCACTTTACTCTTGTCAAAGCCAAATGTGGTATCCTTAGTAGCAACCAAGTTCTGTCTGGTCTTTTTCACAAACTTCTTCGCCCTCCGGACAACATTAGCTAAGGCCCACATAATGTCCATTCTCTCCAGCTCCATTTCATCCACATGCTCGTAGTCCTCAGACTGCCATATGGCAGTTTCCGATCTTCCCAGCAACAAGTCCATCATAAGAATGAACCACTACTGCCAAAAGATCCATGTGCTCTCGAGCTACTTGCATAGTCACATTACCGAGGTTCTCGGTCTTCAGTCTAGTAGCATTCGCTTCAGTTCCAATGTAATGGTACAAGAAGACCCTGACGTTTCTGAACCTGAAGGAGAAGCTTGTGAAGGACCCGATAAGCTAGACACAAATGCAGTCTGAAGAGGTGCTCCGGACGTCTTAGCTTGAGGCATGGCATTGTACAAAGCTGGATTTTGAGTGTGCGAAGAGTTATGAGCTCTGTACTTCACCTAAGTGGTTCTTCTCACAGCTTTAGAATGAAGTATTGATATCCAACTTTGCCAGCATCTCATTTTGTCTCAGATTTGACACAATGAAGCCCACTTTTCTTGCAATCCGTCTGCGAAATCTGACACCTTTTCTTCCATGGTAGTAGCAATACCATGTGTATGCATTTCACTCATCAGATGGTAGAATCTATCAATGACATCGTCCAAACTCTCGTTTCCCATTGATGAGAAGTTGTCAAATTCTTTCTTCAGTTCCTTAGCTTTAATTGCCTTCAGCGAAGCATTCCCGTTGTATCTCTTTTCCACTCATCCCACAATTTCTTGGCCTGCTTATTTCCGAGTACTAGGGGAAAATATCTTAGGAATAGACTGTGTAATCAATGCATAAACTCTCTTCTCTGCATTATACTTAACTTTCTGAGCATCAGTCATCCTTCCAAAGTAAGCTTTACCCCATCTGCTCCCCCGGCATACTATACCCAATCTCAATAGCTTCCCACAAATTGGATCCACTCCATTGAGGTAGATCTCAAAACGTTGTTTCCAGTGGGGAAACTCATCTAACGTTAAGAGTTTTGGTGGTTTATTATGATTCCCCACCTCACTCTCAAGCAACAGTAGGTTCTGGATCCTTGAGTCCTTGCCGACATTAAACGCTGACATCTGATCTTCCATTTCGATTAACTTTTGTTAGGATCTCAGCCCTTGGTTTAATCGATTTGAACAGATATAGCAGCGGATTAGCTCAGAATGAGACAAATTCAAACAAGAACATTCGATATAAAACGATAAAAGAATTTTGTTATAGAGAGAGAAATATCCGACAAAAGGAATATTGCATTAAGATTGTCGGCCTCAAAGCACGATTACAGGTGAGTCATCCTTCCTTATAAAGGAAGAGTGACGTAGGCTGATGTCACTTGAAAGTGACATGTAACCGTTTGATAACTACTGATGTTTAACAACTACTGAAGATGTCAACACCTGACATCTTCTTACAAATGTTCCTAAGTGTAAACATCTTATTTACAACTACTGAAAAACATAAATCTACTGACACTACAACAACTGAAGAACAATCTCTTCAGTTGTTTACAAGTACTGAAAAGAAAAGTAAACAAACTACTGAAAATAAAAGAAAACTACTGAAGAAGAAAACCATCACAACAACTGAAGAAGCCCTCTTCAGCTGTTGTCATCAGCTGTTAACATCAGCTGATGTCTTCAGTACTTGAACATCAGACTTTGTCTTTCAGCTGTTGATCTTCAGTCTTTGTCTTCAGTACTTGTTGAAGTCTTCAGACTTTAGATCTTCAGCTGTTGTCTCAGTCTTTGTCTTCAGTACTTCAGACGTACTTCAGCAGTTCTATTCTTCAGACTTTGTAGAACAGCTGATCAGGACTTCTTCAGCTGTTGTGATGTCTTGGGACTTAGAGGTTTCTCTGATCAGGCTCATTGGTTCTTTTGGTCCAACAAACTCCCCCTGAACCAATGCAGCCAAAACCTCTAAGTTATTGACGAGTCCCACTTATTTTGGCAGATAGATTGGTCTCTTTATCCTCTTGATCAGATGAGAAGTGACCCTTTTTCAGCACCGGCCTGGGAAGAAGTCTCTGATGATCTGTTTGCATGATATGGTTGGGAGCTCTGTATTGGGGACTTGGACACGAGCTGTTGCCCCAACCATGAGATCTACTTCCCGTGTATCAGCCTATATGATTCCCTGGTGTAAGCCCTTAAAAACATGATTTGCTCATCCATTGTCAGCACCTCGGGCACACCATCAAATAATCCTTCTCGGCCATACACTTCAGATATGTACTTGGTCTGTTTTCCATTCTTGAGCTCACCGTTGTTATTTGTCTATAAGCAAACTCATCTGGATGAGTCCCTTCTAAGAGCAGGTTGAGCTCTTCTTGTTTGAAGTTTTCAAGTCGTTTGTAAACCAATCCCTTCTTTATAATTTTGTTCTCTAACATCTTTTGAGGTGGTTGTTTGGCTTCATAGGCTTTCTTGAACTCTTCAACAATTTCCCAAGGGGACACTACAAGCCCACAGTGATGTCTTCGTCGACAACTCTCTTCACTTGGCCCTTGTATCTTGAAGGAATTTCTTTCTTGACAATCCGGTGTGCCACCCTAGGATCAGGCCATATCCTTACTCTTTCCCTTTGGTATTGAAAGGTATTAGCAAGGGTGTACAATCTTAATACTTCTTTCTTCATGCTGATCATTGAAGAGGATGTAGCATATGCTTTGTCAATGCTTTTCAGCATTTCCTCATCATGTTTTTGCATCTGTTCCTCTTCAATCTTTATCATTACATCATGCATTTGAGAAGCAGGAGTGATGGACATTGGTTTAGCCTTAGGCAAAGTAATGACTGCAGAGAGTGGCAGTCTGTCTTCATCCTCCTCTTCATCTTCATCAGGCCTCAGTACCTTTCTTTTCTTTTGGCTAGGTACATCACTGGCAATGGGTTTTAGGGGTAAAGGATTTGGTTTTGTGGGTTGGATGGTGGTTTAGAGGGTAAAGGAGTTGTTTTAGTGGGTTGTGGAGATAGTGATTTTGAGGATTGAGGCTTTTCAGACTGTTTTAGCATTTTGGCTGTAAGGGAGGCTTTGGTAAATTTTGTCAGTTCTTTTCGATTCCCAACACCAGCTTCATTCAGTACCTCAATCACTAAACTTTGGAGTATTCTTCAGACGAACAAATCTTGGTGGTTATTGCCAAGATGTTGTCCCTGGTCCAGGCCCTTATTTCCATTAGAGATCTTCCCAAGTATTTAGCTATAAATCTGATCATTATCTCCAGCCTTTCTCTTTCTAAAGCATCATAGCTAGCCCATCTTGAATTGATCTCCTCTGTTTCCATCCTTCTGATCTCGGAGTCTAGTTGTATGATGTCAAAACCCTGCCTATACAACTGCTCAATGATTTTATCCATTGAACGGTTATGGTTGGCGTCAGCTTCTTTCACCATATCCTTCAGCTCCTTCTCCTTCTCAGACTCTCCTTTTCTCTTTTGATATGTGACATGAAAGTCTTTTTGACTTTCATTCACTTCAGCTCCCTTCACACTCTCCTTCTCCTTCTCATTTACAAACTCAGATTCTTTCGCCTTCTCCCCATCTATCCTCTTCCTTTTTCCTTTAACTAACTGACTCTCCCCCTTTTTGGTTGCATTGGGTGCAAGGGTTTGAGCAGTAGAAGGGATTTAGTCACCAACTCCTCCACCAAGGGTTGTATTATTGTAGGAAGCCTCTCATCAATGGTTTTGATCACAATATCGTGATCATGGGAGTGATGAGAGGGAGGGATTTTGAAGGTTAGCAACTGATTGATCAGGATGGTTCTGTTCCTGAGAATCAGTGCCGAAAGCAGAGGCTGGTGGCTTGGAAGTATATACTGGCTCAGTTTGTAGGGGACCTTCAGAAGAAGGTGCCATCTGTGGGTGTATTGTGGTGGCAGATGGACTTGCATCCTGAGACATCTTGGCCAGCAGCTCTTTGAGTCTGCTAACCTCATCCTCTAGAATGGTGTTTTGACCAACTACATCATAGAAGAAGCTCAGGTCATCATCAGTGGATACTGAATCACCTGACCTCCTGACAGAGTCAGAATGAACATGCCTTGAGTGTAGATCAAGTATAGCATGTGCCCCTTGTTCTCGGTTCTGGGGACTTCCAGCCTCAACTATGTCCTTCATCAGCTGTTGCCACTGGTGAGGTCTTAGAGATGTTACCAACTGCACCCTGGTCATTTGCTGAGACAGAGACAGTGGCAGCCTCACCAGAAGTTCGCACCTCCTTATCTACACTAGAAGATGGAACATGATAACCCTTGTGCTGTGGGTTGACAGAAGCATTGTGATCCTCCCCCTCAGGTGTTGAGGTTATCCCAGTAGTAATTGGTGTCTGGGTGGGGGGTGAGGAATGCAACTGCGTCAGCACTTTTGCAACAATATAGTAGGGCTTTGAGGGGCGGTTGCATCAGGAGAGGGTGTGGAAGCAGTGTGCACCGGGACAAGTGGTGCTCTTCAATGGTAATCCCCTCAAGTGAGGAGGATCCCAGCAGTGTGGCTTCCCTTTGAGTGGTTGCATCAGGTTCCTTTTGAGAGGAAACCTAAGCGGCTTCAGTTGGTGGAGTCATAGTCTCTACTGGGGGGTTATTTCCAGCAGAGATAACCTGCGTTGGTGCAGCAGGAGCATCCACAGGGGACTCAATTCCCTGAGTAGCTTTCTTAGGCTTCTTCTTTGTGGGTTTGGAGGGGACTTTGGATGTGGAGGTGGAGGCTGTGGGTTCCAGCTGCGTGGGTTTGCGCAGCTTGGCAGCCTGTTTGAGAGTTTGGTCAGTGTTGTGTCGGGAGTATACCTCCGGCAATACAGCCAAAGCAGGGACTCCCAGACCAACTAGTCCCTCAGCAGAAAGCTGATTCTCTATTATGGCCATTATAAACCGAGGATATAGTATCCAACGGTTAGAAAGTGGTTTTGTGGCCATATCCTTGAGTTCAAGAAAAATTATTTCAGAAAAGTTTAGTGGTTCTTGTTCAAGGACAGAGAACAATACCTGTTGCCATCTGGAAGACAGTTGATCCCAAGAGGAAGTCTTCGGAGCCAGGCAAACATTTACCATATGAAATAATAATCGTTCAGCATCTGGAAAATGTTTCTTCAGGATTGTTGAAGCACTAAGATCACCCTGATATCCATGTTGTCCAAAGGAAAGATCAAGTTGGCGCTTAGGATATCCAACAGGGTAGGCAGCATCATCTAACAGTAATATCTGGCGGATGGTAGCAGTAGAGATGACCACCTTATGAGAGTTGATAGACGAATGGATAGATTCTCCATTAACGGTCGCATTCGTCCAGAACTGACGTAGCGAATCGGCATAAATGATTGGATTTAAGAGGAAAGCCGTTTTCAGTGGGGATTGGACCATAAGATCTATAGCAGTATCAAATTTGGTCCAGAAGGGCGATTTTGTGAGGTACGCAACACAGTTGTGTCGAGGCTTGAGTTGCATGGTCGCCATTAATGAAGATGAAAGGTTTTCAGAGCTTTTGAAATTTTTTTTTAGGTCGTGAAAGAAGGAAAAACTCTGAAAGAGGGATCAGGTATATATAGGGTACGGGTTATGAAACGACTGAAGGTTTTGGTGTTAGTCATCAGTATTTGAAGCTACTGATGACGTGGTATTAACTTTCAGAAGTTTGAAACGACTGATGGTATTGGTGTGGTCAGCAGTTATAAAACAACTGAAGACATGGTGTTTACTATCAGACGTTGAAACAACTGAAGTCTCTGATTTAGGCATCAGTAGTTTTAAAAACTACTGAAGACAAGTTGGACTTCAGATGTTGAAACAACTGAGGACTTGGTATTAGTCATCAGTAGTTGTGAAACTACTGAAGACCGTGGTTTTGCCATCAGTTGTTGTAAACAACTGAAGACTTGGTATTAGTCATCAGTAGTTGTGAAACTACTGAAGACATGGTATTGCTTCAGTTGTTTATAAAGAAACAGCAGTTTGTGAACTACTGAAGAGAGAGTACTCATCAGTAGTTGTCGTCAATTCATAGCCTTTCAGCTGTTTCATACTGTCCTCAACACTTACTCATCAGCCTTTTGCTGTTTTCAGTTGTTTCATAGGACATCAGTACTTATCTGTTTCTACTGAATTCAGTAGTTGTAACTACATCAGTAGTTTAGAACAGATAAAGTACAGTACTTAAAGCATTTAGCCTTCAGTAGTTATAAAAACTACTGAGGGTAAAATAACTCATCATTACTTATATGTGACATGGTTACCAATGATCATCAGTAATTACTGAGATCATCAGTAGTTGTCACTTATTCTAGCTGCAGCATACCAAGCCTTAACACCAGGTTGTGGAAAGTTGAACTATCCAAAGGCTTAGTAAAAATCTGCAAGCTCATCAGCACTAGGCACAAACATAGGATTAATTAGACCCTTTTCAAAACAATCTCTTATAAAATGATGTCTAATTTCTATATGTTTGGTCCTAGAGTGCTGGACAGGATTTTTGACAATGCAAAGAGCTGAAGCACTATCCATTAATAATGGAGTCTTAGTCTCTGTAATGCCATAATCCAAAAGTTGATTCTGAAGCCAGAGTATTTGGGATGTACAACTTGCAGCAGCAATGTACTCGGCTTCAGCAGTGGATGTAGCAACAGATGTTTGTTTCTTACTCTGCCAAGAAATCAAACAGTTGCCTAGGAATTGGCATCCACCAGAAGTTGATTTCCTGGTCAACTTACATCCTGCATAGTCACTATCAGAGAAAGCAACTAATTTGCAAGAATGTCCAGTGGAATACCATAAGCCTAGAGATTGTGTGCCTTGCAGATATCTAAAGATCCTCTTGACTGCAATCAGATGAGACTCCTTAGGTGCAGCCTGAAATCTAGCACACACACATGTAGCAAACATAATATCTGGTCTAGAAGCTGTTAAATACATCAAGGAACCAATCATACATCTGTAAAGGGTTTCATCAACACCTTTACTTTCTGATCAACATCCAATTGTGTGGTGTTGCACATGGGAGTAGAACAGGGTTTACAGTTTTGTAAATCAAACTTATTCAAAAGATCTTTTGTGTATTTAGACTGATGAATGAAAATTCCATCAGGTTTTTGTTTGATTTGCAAACCTAGAAAGAACTGTAATTCTCCCATTGCACTCATTTCAAACTTCTGTGCATTAAGGTTTGGAAATCCTCACACAATTGGGGATCAGAGGATGCAAATATAATATCATCAACATAAATTTGAACAAGTAGCTTATGCTGATCCACCTTCTTAATAAATAAAGTTTTATCTATGGAGCCTCTAGTGAAATTATTCTGTAGAAGAAAGTTATATAAGGTCTCATACCAGCTCTAGGTGCTTGTTTCAACCCATAAAGAGCTTTATCAAGCTTATATACCCATTCTGGGTGCTTATTATCCTCAAAGCCTGGTGGTTGACACACATAAACTTCTTCTTTTATTGTACCATATAGAAAAGCACTTTTGACATCCATTTGAAAAACTTTAAGATTGTGGAGTGCAGCATAGGCTAAAAACAATCTAATTGCCTCCAGTCTGGCTACAGGGGCAAAGGTTTCATCATCAATACCTTCTTCTGTGCAAACCCCTGCACAACCAGTCTGGCCTTGTTCTTAACAATTAGCCCATTTTCATCAGTTTTATTCCTAAACACCCATTTAGTGCCTATTGCACACTTACCTGGGGGTAGAGGAACAAGCTCCCACACTTGCTGTTTCTTGAACTGAAGAAGCTCAAGCTGCATGGCTTCAACCCATCCATTGTCTCTCAAAGCAACATGATAGTTCTTCGGCTCTAGCTGACTGATGAAGAGAGCATAGAAGCAGAAATTGGACAACTGGCTTCTGGTTGAGACACCAGCATTGATATCACCAAGGATTTGAGATATTGGGTGATTTTTCAGCTCTTGGTAAAAATCAAATCTGTGCAAGTGTTTGTAGGTCTTCAGCAGCAGCAGATGTTGATGCAGATTCTTGAAACCATGAAGATGGTGGCAACTCAAATGAAGTTGAGGATGCAGAAATCTCATCAGCATTTGTTGTGGATGGTGCGCTGGAGCTACAGGAGCATCAGGTTTAGAGGACTCAGGCAGTTGATCACTAAACCTGAAGAGGTGATTACTACTATCATCATCATCTTCAGTAGTAACACCAGGTGGTGAACTGTTGACAGGAGCAACAGCAGGAGATTGATAAGGAACATATTGCAGTATGTCCAAATCAAAGAGCTCCACAGGGCTTTGTGGAATCTTGTCCTTTGGAGATTCATTGAACTTGACATGTAGAGTCTCTTCAACCATCTTTGTTCTGCAGTTGAAGACTCTGTATGCCTTGCAAGTTGATGAATAACCAACAAAGTACCCTGCATCCACCTTAGGATCAAATTTCTGGAGCTGATCCTTTGTGTTGAGAATGAACAGGGACACCCAAATGCTCTAAAGAATGAAATGAGAGGAGCCAAATGATGTAGAACTTCATATGGAGTCTTCATCAACCTCTGATTTATTAGCACTCTATTCTGCACATAGCATGCTGTGTTGACAGCTTCAGCCCAAAAGGTCAATGGCAGTCCAGAATCAGCCAACATAGACCTTGCAGCTTCAATGAGGGTCCTGTTCTTTCTTTCCACAACTCCATTCTGTTCAGGAGTTCTTGGAATACTAAACTGTCTCTTTATTCCCTTGGAAAGGTAGAACTCATCAAGTGTATTGTTCCTGAATTCTGTTCCATTGTCACTTCTAATACACTTGACTGAGAGGGAATACTGCTTCTCAGCATACAACACAAAGTTTATGATCTTCTGTGCAGCTTCATCCTTTGAATGTAGAAAGAAAGTCCATACAAATCTGGAGTAATCATCCACAATTACCAGACAGTATTTCTTTTGTGCCATGCTCATCACTCTCACAGGACCAAAGAGATCCATGTGAAGAAGTTGTAAGCAGGCAGTGGACTTTGGTTCTTCAATAGATGGAAATGAAACCTTGTGCTGTTTTCCTTTCAAACAAGCAGTGCAGTTGTTTTCACACTTGAACTCCTTCATAGGCATTCCCCTTACTAAACTATGGTGTATCAGTTGATTCATGTTTTTGAAGTTAACATGTCCCATCCTTCTATGCCATAGATTAGATTCTTGAGGAGAGGCCTTGGAAAATAGGCAAGGATGGCCTTTGAGATCAATTTTCTTGAAAGGTCTAAGGCACACTCTTCCTGTCCTGTTGGCCTTCAGGAGAGTGTGAGCATCCAATACCTTGTCAATCAAACTCAGAACTTTGGATGACAGAATCCTGCAGTTCTGGCTTGTGAAAAGGGCAACATGGCCTTTGTCACACAATTGACTGACACTCAAAAGATTATACTTGAGATTTTCCACATGGTTGACATCATCAAACTTTATTTCCCCATTGGAAACAAAGCCCTTCCCGATGATGTAACCTCTTGCATCATTGCCAAAAGAAACAAATCCCTTCCTTCCTGGAGAGTAGTCATTAAGAAGTGAGTTGTTCCCAGTCATATGCATAGATCCCCCACTGTCTACATACCAGATGCTACTTTGGCATGTTGAAGAGACTTGCATTAATAAACAATCAGTTAGTTTTGGAGACCCAAACCTTTTTGGTTTTGGGCCTGGTCTCATCAATAGATGGTAAACTAACAGGTTTATTGGACACAATAGCTTGAGGTGAAGGAGATGGTGTAGAAGAGGAATCCTTCGGCTTGGATCTCCTTTTCTGGGGTTTCAACACAGGGCCATCAAGTTGGTTAACTCTTCCCAACAGATGTTGAACCATCATTACCAGCCGTGTCTGATTCTGGGAGAGAGCTTTCAGCTCTTCAGACACATTGGTATTGGTGTTTGATGATGAGTTCTTGTTGTTGCACCATCTTCTTTTGAGCAACCTCAGCTATTGCCTGTTGCACTCCTTCCTTTTTAGATTTCTTTTTGGTCATAGGAGCAGGATTTGATGCTGCTGGTACAAACTTGGACTCAAACTCAGTTTTCATTTTAGCCAAGTTTTCTTTAATTTTCTCTTTTTGTTTGAGTTTGGATCCCTTTTTTGTACCAACAATCATCTGTGAGATGATTGAATAGACCACATATTTCACATGGTTTCTTCTTCTTCATCTTCTGTTGATCATCAACTAAAGAAGATGAAACTACTGAAGACTTGCTCTTCAGCAGTTTAGAAGCACTTTTTGCCTTCTTGTCAACTTCCTTAGTAGGCTTCAAATCCTTCCTACTGACAGTTTTCTTCTCTTCAGTGCTGTCAGTCATTAGGATTTGAACTCCAGATGTTATCCCTGCTCTCCAGTACCCTCAGTACTTCTAGGGATAACACTTGGGTTGATCAACTCATTGATCATGTGAGTGTCAGCAGTTGAACCATCAATATCAGCTGATAGGTTCACAGAGGGATTACTACTGACTTCAACTACTGATGGTGCTTTATCAAGTAGTGAATCACATGATGAGGTGGATTGGTCATTACTTTCTCCATCAGATTCTGCTCCTGCTCTTGAAGCAAAAACTGTAGGAGGAGCAGTGTGATTAAACCAATTCCAAACTTCACATTGGAAGCTGTTTGCTTACTAAGAAGCATTTCAAAGCCCTTGCAATTGTACCCATCGATCACACTCTACCTAGGTGACAGCAAGAGTATCTTTGAGGTCTTTGTACTTCTCTAAGAGTACATCCTCCCTAGCCTTATCATCAGAAATTTGGCATTTTAATTTTTAAATCTCATCAGTTTTCTCTTTTAGCACAGACTCAAACTCAGCTTTATTTTTGGAAATTGTTTGTTCTAGCTCTACATTTTTATTGATTAAAGCCACATTTGCTTCTCTAATAGAGGCAAATGCTGCTATGCAAGTTTCAGAACATAATTTGGCCTTAGCCTCAGAGGATACCTGTGATACCTGTGTTGAAGAGGTACTTGAGGATGATCCATCAGAGGATTCCAAAGCCATGAGAGCTAGATTTCCAAAAGGATGCTCACCACCATGTTGACCAGCACCTGAGAACAGTTGTTCATTACCAGACACATCATCTGGTAAACTGCTCCAGTCAACAACTCCTGGTGTGAAGAAGCTATGTTGTTGAGGTTGATTAGGTTGATGAGATTGGGATGGTTGAGGCTCAGGGAGTGCATGTGGTTGCTGAGCAGTGGGTGCTTGAACCTGGCCTGGTTGTGGCATGTAATAGCAGGGGTATGGATATGGCATTGGCCCCTGTGGAACAAAATATGCAGGAGATTGTGGTTGAGGATGATAACCAGAATTGACAGGTTGTTGCCCTCTGTTTTGTTGACTATTGCCAGGGAAAGTCACAAAAGGTGCAGGAGAGTTAGATCCAGATGATCTACATTCTCTTGCAAAGTGCCCAAGACTGTGGCATTTATGGCACTTCAACTTACTCTTGTCAAAACCAACTTTGGTTTTGCCAGAGAGTCCTGGGAATTTCCTTCCAGTTCTTTTGTAGAACTTCTGAGATCTGATATTTATCAAGGCCATTTGGCTCAAAATATCCATCTCTTCTAAGTCATCATCAGCAATCCCCTTGAGATCATCCATGATGAAACATAGATTGTCACTATTACTACCAGCAGAATAACTATCAACACTCACAAAGGCAGGCTCAGAAGTGTTTGTAGAGAAATCAATATGCTCATCATACTGGCTTTCAGATGACGCATATTCTCACTCTTGATGTCCAATCAGGGCAGTGTTCCCTTGGACAAAATCCTCAGTGAGCTTGCCAGATGAAACCAATTTCCTTTTCTGCTCTATCTCTCTCTCGAATGTAAGCAGTTTCCCATGAAGTTGGGTGAGAGATAGGCGATCAACATCAGCATTTGAGTGTAGAACAATGGTATATGTGTTCCATCTCTCAGGCAGTGATCTTAGGAATCTATGGTTCATCTGACTCTTGGTATATTCATGTTTAACCATTTTCAATTCAGAGATTAAACATGAAAACCGCTCAAATTGTTGAGTCAGAGTCTCACCCTTTCTATGAGAGAAAGTCTCATATTGTTGGGCGAGGATTTCCCTGTTGTTTGCTAAAACCTCATCAGTACCGCCAAATTGTTCTTTGATGGCATTCCAGAGGTCATGAGCAGACTCACAATGCAGAAGCCCAGAGTAAATCTCATTAGGAATAGCCATAGCCAAAATTCCATGGGCTTTTGCATCGATTTCAAACAACTTCTTGTCCTCATCGGAGTATTGCTCCTTCTTCTTTGGAACCAACTGGTTTGTTTCCGGATCATTCACCATTGGCTTATGTGGTCCATGTACCACAGATGTCCAACAACCTGAGCTATTGACAGACAGGTGATGGAGCAATCTTCTCTGCCAAATGTTATACTCATTCCTCACCAAGATCGGAGGCTTGGTAGAGGATCCAGTATTGAAAGGATCATTCGAAGAAGTAGTCATTGTGGAAAATCAGACAGATTCAAGTAAAATCACAATAAATTTAGCTCAAACCACACAGAACCTCAAATAAAACGGCCAGAAGCGATACACTCTCAATCTCTATAACAGATCCTTGCGAATTTTGCTAATTCGATTAAACTTAGAGCGATTGAACAGTTTCAATGATCAATTGTTAGATCGATCAATGATTAACCTGCTCTGATACCATTTGTTAGGATCTCAGCCTCTTGGTTTAATCGATTTGAACAGATATAGCAGCGGAATAGCTCAGAATGAGACAAATTCAACAAGAACATTCGATATAAAACGATAAAAGAATTTTGTTATAGAGAGAGAAATATCCGACAAAAGGAATATTGCATTAAGATTGTCGGCCTCAAAGGCACGATTACAGGTGAGTCATCCTTCCTTATAAGGAAAGAGTGACGTAGGCTGATGTCACTTGAAAGTGACATGTAACCGTTTGATAACTACTGATGTTTAACAACTACTGAAGATGTCAACAACTGACATCTTCTTACAAATGTTCCTAAGTGTTAAACATCTTATTTACAACTACTGAAACATAAATCTACTGACGCTACAACAACTGAAGAACAATCTCTTCAGTTGTTTACAAGTACTGAAAAGAAAAGTAAACAACTACTGAAAATAAAAGAAAACTACTGAAGAAGAAAAACCATCACAACAACTGAAGAAGCCCTCTTCAGCTGTTGTCATCAGCTGTTAACATCAGCTGATGTCTTCAGTACTTGAACATCAGACTTTGTCTTTCAGCTGTTGATCTTCAGTCTTTGTCTTCAGTACTTGTTGAAGTCTTCAGACTTTAGATCTTCAGCTGTTGTCTCAGTCTTTGTCTTCAGTACTTCAGACGTACTTCAGCAGTTGTATTCTTCAGACTTTGTAGAACAGCTGATCAGGACTTCTTCAGCTGTGTGATGTCTTGTGGGACTTAGAGGTTTCTCTGATCAGGCTCATTGGTTCTTTTGGTCCAACAACTTTTAAGTGTACTAAACAAACTGTCAAACTGGTGCGGCTGGGTGATCCGAATGGGCTATCCGTGCGAATGAACTATGCGATTAGTTTAATCGTGCGGTTAAACTAAGCGATTGGTTCAGTCGTCCGAATGAAGCTGATGCGTATGAACACTGCGAATGGATGGTTCAGTCGTACGAATGGAGATGCAACTCAGTCCAATCGTGCGTCTGGTGTATGCGAATGAAGTCTAGTCATGCGAATGGCTCACTCGTGCGACTGAAGCTGCTGTTTTGCGAAAATTTCTAGGTTAAACGTGTTTTAGCCGTAAAAATTCGAGATTTCGCAAACCCTAATCGCCTAAGGCCGTAGAAACCGAAAATTGATGAGCAGGGAACGTCCAAAACAACTTTTGACACAAAAGATTGTGTTTTTTAGTGTAAAAACACAAACTTTTTATCAATCTTGATTGAATCACATGTAATCAAGAGCCAAAGCTCTGATACCACTTGTTAGGACCTGGTATTTGAACGAAATACCGAATGATTAACGTGTAAACCAAACCAAATAGTGCAGAATCCTATTTGATTGGCGATCCAATCAGTGAGAACGCACGTAGAATCAATAAAGTATTGAATCAAACGTTAAGAATCGATTAGGAATCGATCTACAGCGTTCAATGAACTTGGAGTATCAACTTGGAGGCTTCTGGACGGCTAGGGTACGTCTGGAGTCGAAATAGAATGAATTCTCTCGTTTTTCCACGAATTGGGTTGTATTTATAGGTTAGTCTTGTTCATTCGTGCGACTGAACCATTAGTATGGTTCAGTCGTGCGATTGAACCATGCGGTTGATTCATCCGCACGACTGAGTGTTCAGTCGTGCGACTGAGCCAATCTTATGTTACAATCATACGACTGATCCAGTCTCCTGGTTCAGTCGTGCGATTGAGTCATTCGTATGAAGTTATTCATGCGTATGGTCCATTCGCATGGGCCATTCGTATGAGAACATCATTTTGTTAAGTTTGAATGTATTAATTAATATAACATTATGTGTAACAATTCAAACAACCACAAACCTAATTAACCAATTTAACATCGACACATTAATGAAATATTAAACATTATAAATAACAAACAACCAATATCATTTCATTAATCATCCCAAACATTATATCAGAATCAGACAAACAAGATCTATTACATTCATATCATGATCTAGGGACATACATGTATCAATAGATTCCTTCTTCTTGAGTTTATCCTTATGCCACTAATCTTTTTTTTGTTTCTGATGATGATCCCTCTATCATCAATCTTGTTCCTATTCAACCATCTGTTACCGATAGGGTATTGTCCTTCGGGATGATCGACCAGTTACAACACTTCTTGCTTCTTGAATTGGAGCAATTCTTCCAACATTATTTCAATCCAACTATTGCTTGAAGTGCCTCTTTGATGTTCTTGGGTACTGTTTGACATAGAAAGCATGAGAACAAACAGATGTTCGCAATGCTAGCTTGCTTCTAGTCACCCTCTCATTAAGTTCACCATTAATGGTTTGAACTGGATGATTCTTGTGTATTCTGGTGGTTGGAATTGAGACACCAGCAATGGTTAGGTCAAGATTACAGACATTCAGTTCATTATGGTCAGAGGCACATTCATCTTGTAATGCTGTTGAATTATGAAGATTGTCAAATTCCGTTTCAGTTCCTGCTTCAGCTTCAGTAGCACTGTGATTGCTTACATCATTTGATGTCCTTTGTGTCTCAGCTGGAGGAGTAGCTTGTTTTTGATTTCCGATCTCAGTTGATAGATCATCTGAGTGCGATGGTACCAGGCTTGGACCTCCTTTAGTTGAAACACTAAGGTTTTGTGATGGTTGTCTGATGGGATCAGCTTGCAAAGGACCATCTTCATTCATGCATTTAGCAGATATAGAAGGAATCAATGGAAAGTCATCTATTCTTTCTATAGCTGATGAAGTGTCAGTTGAATGTAGATTTCCTGCATTAAACAAATGAAATTGATCAAATGATTTTGTAAATGAGTCAATATCAAACAACTAGTCGGGACCATTTGTAGATTTGGGAAACGAATGTTCCTTGAATTGAACATTTGTTGATTTATCAATAATGTTTAATCTAAGATTAAACACTCTATAAGACTTTGAAACAGAAGAATAACCTACAAAGAATCCTTCATCAGACTTAGATGAAAACTTTCCCAATAGTCTCAGGTGTTTAATATTGATACAGGACTACCAAATGATTTAAGAAATCCAATGAGTGGTTTTCTATGAAAGAGCAGTTCATAAGGAGTCATGTTGTTTTCTTTAAGAAGTAGGGTTTGATTTTGTTCAAAGCACGATGTATTAACTGCCTCTGCCTAGAAGGTGATTGGTAGTTTAGTATCGGCTAACATCGTTCTTGCTACTTCAATCAGTGTTCTATTCCTTCTTTCAGCTACCCTATTTTGTTGACGAGTTCTAGCTGCACTGAATTGATGAGCAATGTCTTTGGTTGCACAAAAAGAACTCATACTTTCATTTTTAAATTCGGTACTATTATCACTTCTGACTATTTTGACCTTAAGATCAAGTTGATTTTCTATTTTAGTGAGAAGTTCTTGTATGATTTGGGATGCCTCATTTTTATGAAGTAAGAAGAAAACCCATGTGAATCATGAAAAGTCATCAATGATTACTAAACAATACTGTTTCTTTCCAATACTCATGATATGAGTTGGTCCAAATAGATCCATGTGAAGTAACTTCAATGGAGTACTGTTTATGTTCACCAACTTGGTTTTGTGAGACGATTTGTGTTGGTTTCCTTTAAGGCATGCTGAAAAGTGATCAACAAAATGAAATTCTTTTTGAGGATGACCAATGACATGGTTTCCTTTGACCAATTTGTTCATCTTTTTAAAGTTTCTGTGCCCCAAACGGCTATGCCAAAGCTGTGACTCATCAAATGATGCTTTTGTCAAAAGACATGTTTCTTCTTTAGGTGATGCAGAACACAGGTTTAGAACATATGTATTATTTTTCCTTGGGGTCTTTAAGACAACCCATTCTTCAGAGATCTGAAATCTAGGTTTCAAAATGTAGCAATGAGTGTCTGTAAAGTGAGTGGAATATTTCTTGTCGCAGATCTGAGACACACTTAGCACATTGAAATTCAGCTGTTAACAGTAGTTCACTCTGTCAAGGCTCAGCATCCTATTTGTCACAAATCCTTCACTTGTAATTCTACCACCAATTGAATCTCCAACAAATGCCATAGTAGTTCCTTGTATATGCTTGAAGTCATGAAGGAGGGAACAATCTCCAGTCATGAAGGAGGGAACAATCTCCAGTCATGTGTCGGGAACATCCACTCTCTACGTACCATAAGCTATTAGACCTGTGTGGATGAACCTGTAAGCAAAAAGAACTAATTAGAATAAGGAACCCAACCATGATGGTCTTGGGTTTCCCGTTCCTATTCATAATTATAACTTCTTGACATTCCCCTCTAAATTTATTTTTAGATGGTGGTGTCCTGGGAGATTTTTGGTAATGACTGGGTTGAGTCATCTCATCAACATCTCCTGAAGATTCAGATGAGTAATGAAATCGTTGGTCTCTGTTTCTTTGTAGATATTTAGCCCATTTTTTCATTATCAAAAGTTGTTTTTTGTTTGATCTAGATGTCCTAGATTGATTATTGTGAAAATGTGATCTGACAGTATGTGTCACGGTAGATGTTTTTGAGATAGGATTGTGTTGGGGAATTTGCAATCCCTTCTGACTGAAGTAACCATCAGATGTATTGTGATTGTTCATGTCACAGACTAATCAATATTTGTTAAAATAACAGTTTCTGGTGGAGTGATTGTTCATGTCACACATAGAGCAATATTGATTATAAAAGCATTCATTTGTCTTGTGATTGAACATATCACAAATGTCACAATACATTTGTTTGTTACTTGATTCAAATTTTGATTTGTGTGACTCAACTGATTTTCTCTTTTGCTACTGAGCCACTTTCTTTTCTTTAGGGGATGAATCAAAATCAGCCATTTTTGTAGTTTGCTTCACAACACTACATTTGTTTGATTTTCTGGGTTGTTTTTGTTTCTTCAACCCATTTCTCACCTCTTTCTCAAACTGATCAACATGTTCCTTGTTGCAAATACCAAACCCAACTCCTTGTCTTAATCTTGAAGACTGAGGGTCTAATAGAGTTTTATGTGTTGAACTCAGTGATCCTTTTTGTTTCTTTTGCAGTGCAATCTTTTCTAATTTGCGTGAATTTTTTGGAGATATAATCTTATTACTAGAATAGGTCTCAGCAGTGGGTCTCACTAACTTCACATATTTCTTTTTACCTTTGAAGATAGAAGGTATGAATTTCACAAATGGGACAATTACTTTTACTGGGCTTGTGGGTTTGGTGACACTCCCTGCCTTGTCTGAACATTCTTTAATCTTGATTGGATAACCTAATCTGATTTTCTCCTCATTTGTTTCAACATAAACATCAGGTTTATTTTGAGGATTGGTTACTTGTTTTACTATAGATTTTGGTTCCATAGTTTTAGTTTCAATTTCTTCTTTGAGTGTGACAGATTCAGGCATGACAGTTTAGTTGTCATTGTATGGTGGAGGACATGAATTATACCTAATCCCCGACATGTCTTTTGGATCCTTTTGAGAATCAAGCATCTCTTGTAGCTTGACTGAAGATAGTTGAAACTTTTCAAGTTTCACTTCAGTAAGAGTATGTTCAACCTTAGATTGAGCTAACTTTTCAGTAAGTAGCTCATTCTCAGCAACAAGAGTGTACTTTTCACCATGCAGTTTTTCAATGTCAGAGATGAGAGATTTTATTTTAATTTCAAATCCTTTTATCTCTCTTTTCATCATCTCTGACTTCACCTTTTCTTCTTTTATTTTATCTGCCAGTTTATGGTTATGCTCTCTATAACCTTGCAATTCAGTAACACATTTTTCACTACAAAGGTTAGATTTTACCTCAGTAGGCACTGGAGAAGGGCCATCATTGATGTGAGCCATAAATGCATGATTTTGAATATGAGGCTTACTTCCTCAGCATACATGCTCCAATCACATACGCCATCTTGTTTGATCACAAGAGCATTTCCACATGACTTACTGCTTCCATGAGCTTGATTAGTCAGTTGAGGTTGATTCTGGTATGACTGTTGTTGTTGATGATGATACTGGTGTTGATGGTTTTTGGAATGAGAGCTTGAGTTAGATTATGATGATGGCTGGCTTTGAGAGTTTCTTTGTGAGAACTGACCAGCCATGCCACAATTGAAGCGTTTTACTTTAGATTTATCATATCCAAGCTTTGTATTTTCATTAAGGCTGAGTCTTCTGCCTTTTCTGAAAACTTTCTTTGCTCTCATAGCAATCATGGCCATTTTCCATTGTAAATCCATTTCTTCCATATCATCTGGATCCATTTCCTCTAGGTCTTCCTGGATCAGATGTGCAGATATGAGTCTTCCTCCTAGATAAGCTTCAAAACTTGCAACAAAGGCATTGTAAGTAGCCTTTTGTTCTTCTAATTTTGTATCATTATGGGTGTTTGGAAGAGTTGCTAAGAATCCAGCTGATTGGGATGATGTTGAAGGCTTCTTGATAGATGGAGCTGCACTGAATCTAGTGTTCTTGGCTTGATCCCTTAGGGACATAAAATCATCTTCTTCAGTGATGAAGGCATTTTCCACAGTATCAGAACGAGATGGAAATTTGTATGCTTCAATCACTCTTGGTCCTCCTAGATTTCTGCTTCTCTCATCAAGCTCTAATGCTTCTATTTTGGCTATCATGATATCCAAAGTAGTACTCCCAAGATCAAGAGTATTTTTCAGCAATATAACATTCTGTTTCCAACTTTCAGGAAGGCTGTGTAGCATTTTCTTGTTCAACTCCTTGACCTTGTAGGTGACTCCTATTATCTCTAAGTCATTCACCAGCTGCACAAATCTATGAAGCTTTTTAGAGATCGACTCCCCTTTGGAGTGATGAAAAGTGTCATATTGATTAACAAGTGACTGGGTTTTAGTGAGAGTGATATTCTTACTGAGAATCGAATATGATAATCAAGTCAACGATTGAGTGCGGAAACAAACAATTGAAGAACAATCAAGCAAGAAAATTACTCATAAATGTTGTTTGTATTGATATATGAATGTTGACAAATTACAGAGAATAATTACAATAAAAATCCTCTATCTATCAACCGTCACCTCGGTACGAGGTTAACTATTCTATTTATAGACAAGAAAAGATGCCTTTACAAAATGACTAAACTACCCCTGACCTATTACATCAGAAACTAGTCTAAGTCTTGATCCGCATCTCTGCCTGTTCATCCGCATTGACAAATGCGGATGAGATAATCCTGATCAACATTAGTAAGTTGGTCATCCGCATTGGTTAATGCGGATGACCAAATACTTGTGCGCATTTGGTTGGTCATCCGCATTTGTCAATGCGGATGATCAAAGTCTTGTCCGCATTTTATTATGTTCTTCCGCATTAGTCAATGCGGAAGAGTAACTTGTTCAGCATAAGTATTATGTCTTCCGCATTAGTTAATGCGGAAGAGTAAACACTTGTCTGCATCAGATTTTTGTCTTCCGCATTGACTAATGCGGAAGATAACACTTGTTATCTTTCTTGCAGATCTTCATCCGCATTGCATCTTGGACTTATGGGATTCCAGCTGAACAATCATCAATTCACCCATTGAGTTGGCATGTATGATCCTTTCAGGGTGCAACAATACTCCCCCTAAGGATTATACAGCCTAGTTTTCCTCAATGTTTAGGAGGTGATTGATGTTGTGAAGATTCAGCTGGGTCTTTAGGAGGTAGTATGAAAGCTGCTTTGGTGGGATCCAGAAAGGCCTTGATCATATTTACAAAATCAGTTGCTTCTAACATCCTGTCTCTACTCAGCACATGTATTTTCATTCTGCCCATGTTATGGATGGCTTCCATAGGTAACTTTTTGAGAGAGATATGTTCCCATATGGAGATTGTGGAAAGACCATCTCTATGAATCAATAAGCTCCCCCCCACATCCACTTCAAGCTTAACAATGTTTCCAAGTTGCAGTGGTGTTTTCTTCTTCTTTCTTTTGTCCCTTTTAATCTTTATTCTATCATAGGCCAGTTTCAACAATTTGATGCATTTCAAAAAGAAGTGCATGTCTTGTTCACCCAATTTGTTGTTTAACTCCCTGAAGTGTCTGGCATAAATGTAGTGGATGTATGATTCGTCAAGTAGTCTTACTTCATATCCACTAAAAAGTCTAATGTTAGCTCCTTCTTTTCCTCCCCACTTCCATTCTGTCACCAGCTCATAGGTTTTCTCATCATAGTACACATTTGAGATAGGAGTGGAAGAATGAGTACCAGACACTATTTTCCTCTTTAAAGACTCAGTTGGCTTTACCTTCACTCAAGGAATACTATTTCTTCAGCTTCCAACTTTTTCTTCTTATCCAGGGGATTGACAAATGTTTTATCTTTTCTTAAGCAAATTGTCTTTAATGAATTGAAGTTGTTTGTCCTTCTGAACATCTTAAGTATATTCTCAAATTCATATCCCCTGAATATAGCTGCATGATTGATTAGTTCAAGTTGAGCTAGCTCCTTCAAATCATGAATCTCAAGGGCATATACTAGAGTTGAGTACTCTATAAAGAATTGTACTAGCCCTGAGATTCTCTTCACCATGAACATGTTCCAGGTGCTATCATACTTCCACGCTATTATCTTCTGATCAATCTTCCCCTTAGGAGTAGACACCCCTCTGATCAGTTCAGCAGTGGTCAGTCCTTCTTGCAGCTTCAACTGAGATGGTTCTGCAAACCATTCAGGATATGTGTGGAGTATCGAGGCAAGTAGTTCTTGGTCTTTTATGTTCAACAGCATGTCTTTAGCTGACATTCTGTTTCTGGGTTTGGTCTTTGTCAATTCTTCTTCCAATTTCTTGAGTTTATCTTTCTTTTCATTGATTAATTGAAGTGTTGCAGCCCTTAATGAATTTGTCTTCATGTTGGCAATCTTTCTTTTTGTGAATCCCTGACTAGAGAGATATTCCTTCATTTCCTTATCAGACATGTTATAAGGATTAGGAAATAATGATTCATGGGATGAGGTTGATTACTTCAGTTGTGAAAGCTTTTGTAGAGGACCCCTTCGTGGTAGTGGAACTTCATACCTTATGGGTTTCTTCAAGGATGAGTCTTTGTGCTTTGGAGTGTCCTTTGTCATTGTCTTCTCATATTCGGTGTCTATTGTTGGATCAAGCAGCAACTTCACTTTCTCTTCCTCCTTTTTCATTTTCTCATAATTCATTGCAAACACTTCATGAGGATCATAGCCTTGATTGATCAACAACATGGCTTTAATCATCAAGTCATCAGTTTGAGCTTTGGTTACCACATCTTCTACTGACTGTTCTTCTTTAATAGGACTGTCCATGAGAACATCCTTTTTAACTTCATCTTCATCAGCAATTTCTCCTTCTTCTAAATCAATTGCTCTGGCCAACTGTTTCAACTGAGCTTCTGCCTGTTCATGTTGTTCCAAAAATTCAGCAATTGCTGCTAAACTTCTTGGGTCATCTTTTTGTTTCTTTGATGGTTCTTCTTCAGTTATTGGTCTCTTGCATTTAGCTTTTTCAGCCAGATACTTCCTCTTTCGTGAGTAAGTTTGAAGTTGAGGGCTAGAGGTTTCAGTTTGATCTTCTGGTTCAGGGACCTTTTCAGGTGTAATTGGCTCTTGATCCTTCATTTCACTTAGTTCAGGTACAGTTTCTTCTTTCTTTTCTTGTTCAAATCTTTCTTTTAGTTCCTTTTTTGTTCTCAGTTAATGATATGGCAGAGACAATTTGCAGAGACAATTCCTTTTCCAATGGCACTGGTGATTTAGGAATATATATAATAGGCTCTGCCTCAGTTCTTTGATTGTTTATGAACTCCCTAAAATCATCATCAATGTTGAATTGTTTAGAACCAAAACTATCCAAAGCACTGAAGAGTTCTTCAAATTCACCCTTTTCTGAGTCTGAATGACCAGTGTTTCCAGAATACACTACCATGTCTAGGCTCTGGTCTTTGATCTCAGTTTCACCTTCATCATCCACTTGTTCTTCATTCTCATCTATTAAATTGTTGTCCTCATCATCAACCTTTTGTTCTTCTTTCTCATCATCATCCTTCACATCAGTTCTTTAATCATCATTTCAAGCTCAGATAGTCTTTTGTTCTTGCTCTCAATCTCCTTTTCCAGTTTTGAGATGATATCAACTTGTTTCTCTATGATGTTTTCTTGTTCCTCCATGGCAATAGTTTGTATTTCAAGAGTATATATATGCCCACTCACTTCTTCTCTTGAGTGTTTCAGTGTAGCTTTTAGATTTTCAATCTCTTTGGCTTGTTCCATTCTTTCAACTGCATATTTTTCTTTAAGATCTTTCAATTCACCTTCTTTCTCATCAAGTTCCAGGATTCTGTCATTTATAATTCTTGCTCTCCTGTTTAATGTTCTTTCCATCCTACCTACTTTGAGTAACAACTCAGTTATTAATTTATCTTTTCCATCAGGCCTATTGATGTTTGATTCAGCATAGCTCTCAGAAGGAGCAGCCTTAGAAGGTTCATTCACAGCTTTGGTTTGATCATGATGATCCTCCTCATCAGAAGATGATTTGGATGATTTGGATGCATTTGTTGATCCTTCTTGTTTAGCAGGGTGATCAATTGATGATGGTAATGGTTGGTAAGGAGGAATAGGAGATTGGTGTGGTGATATAGGAGATTGATGATGTGGTGATATAGGTTGAGTGGTTATTGGTGGTGTTTGTTGTGGTGATGGAAGTGATGGTATTGGTGAAGGTAAAGGTGATGGTATTGGTGGTAGTAAAGGTGATGGTAATGGTTGCGGTATTGGTTGTGGAGGTGGTTGTGCTTGACCTGCTTGGTGTATTTGTTCAGACATCCAAGGAAGAACGGGTGAAGAAGCACCACTGTAGAAGTTCCTTAGGTCCTTCTTCTAGATGTACTTATAGGATCTTGCATCATAATGAGGAATGTTAAGTACTGGTCCTTCATTAACAATGTCATGAAATGATTCATTGATTAGACATTGAATAAATCTAGGGTACATTAGAAACTTGTTTCTCAACCCTTATTGAATTTTGGAGATTAGGCCATTGAATACATATGCAGACATGTTAAATCTTCTGTTGGTGCAGAGAGCACAGATTGCAGAAGATGTGAGGACTGGAATGTCATTCCATCCTGTTCTCCTTTTGGACAGACAATGTTGGAACATATGAATTAGAAATCTCTAGGGCAGATCCACTAATCCTTTGACTATCTGTTTGGCTTCATAACTCCCTTCATAACCAATTTTAGAGAAAAATGTGGTTATCTCCTCATCATCCAATTCAAGAGGATCATCTGCATTATCATTGAATTACAGACATCTTCTAACTGATTCTTCTGTGATCCTCAGAGTGAGTTCAGTGTTGATCTTGCCAGTTAGAGTTTTAACTCCATTTTCTTCAACCACTTCAGCTGATTCCCAGAAAGACCTGATGGGATTCTCATAGATTGTTGGTCTTACTGTTATGGCATATGCTACCCTTGGGGTAGATAGGAATCTTATCATATCTTTGAGACCTTCGGCTTCAGGCACATCAGTGTTTAGATAACCGTTGACGTTATGGAGCTTGCTCCATGTAAGGTTTGCCATGTAATCTCACAAGAGACATGTGTGTTAGTTCATAATTTTGACTTTAATTTTGCTTTATTTTGTTAATGTGACTTTGATTTGTTTCACACTTTTCTTTTTCACATTGCTCTGTTTTTCTCAGTAAACATGGTTATCATGGTTTTCAATATTAGTTGAATTCCTATCAATTTACATGTTTATTGACATCGAAAATGTGTATTACATCACTTAATGAGTTTGATTTTGGTGTTCTTCAATAATTTTCTGGTTCATCGTTTGATTTAGGGTAATAGTTCGAGACATAGGTTTTGGTTTCAAAATCTGTTGAAGTTATACCTTGTCTTTGAAACGACTGTTGTTCTGAATCGATGACAAGAATGTTTAAAGATGAAACACAACAAAATCTTTGAATGTTTGTGATGATGATGATGATTGATGGTGGTGTACTGTAGTTTTGCGCTCGTCTCACTATAAGTTCTCTCAAATTTGAAAAGTATTAAATGACCTGTTCGAATTCCTTTAAATAGTCAAATAATACAATTTGAAAAATTTTACATGTTTACAAGCAGATACAGTCAACACGGTAGCAAATGCTGAAGGTTAATTTGTTTGATTTTGGTGATCCGCATTTGTTAACTGTAGCATATGCGGAAGACGAACTTTTGACATTGACAGTCCGCATTTGACTACTCTTGGTCACCCGCATTTGTGGCTGTAGCTAATGCGGAAGGCTTAATTTTTAAGAGACTGTCCGCATTACTCTACTATTACAAATGCGGAAGTTTTGGTTTTTTTATTTTATTCTATCCGCATTTGTGCACTGTTGCAGATACAGAAGTTAAACTTGAATTTTGGCTATCCGCATTGTATACTGTTAAAAATGCAGAAGTTAAACTTGAAAGTTTGGCTATCCGCATTGTATACTGTTGCAAATGCGGAAGTTAAACTTGAAATTTTGGATGTCCGCATTTGGGTTGTAGTCAATGCGGAATAACATTCTAACAAATGCGGATGAATGGTTTGTTTTACCATATCCAAATATGTACAGTAACAAATGCGATTGAACAATTTCATATGTACACCTACAAATGCGGTTGACAAGTCAACACATCACTGTATCAAATGCGATAGAGACTTGTTCATACGCATTTATTAACTGTATCAAATGCGGTAGAGTAAACTTCAAATTCACTTCATACGCTAATGCGGTAGAGTAAAATCATTGTCCGCATTAGTTGCACTTCAAAAATTGTTGTTACCCGCATTAGTTATATGCATGGGTTACCTTCACCCGCATTAACTAATGCACTTACCTGCATTACCTTTTGAACTTAATCAAAAGTTAATGTGATTGACTTGATTATTCATCTTGTGAAGAGGTGTCCTTGATTGATTTTTCATATGAAGTTAGCTGTTGAAGTTGTCAATTTTTGCTTGGATTGACTTGTATGTTACAACTAATACAAGTTTCCCAATTTCGACAGATCTTGAGCGTATCGTGCTTCTAAGAATCTGCATAAGCTGAGATATAATGGTATGAGTTATTGCAACAACACCACTAAAATTCCTTTTGTTTTGTTTTTCAAAGTTGAGTTGATAAACTAAAATTTGAACTTTACTCAAAATTTTAAATTACTTCCCCTAAAGTTTATGTCCATATTTGGAGAGAAACTTCAAAGATTTTAAAAGGTTTGAATACTATTTTGATTAATATTACTAATGAAGAGAGAAATCTCTTTGTAGGGATCATATCAATCTTACATTACACATGTGCATCCTTTATGATTAATGGACATGATTATGAACTTGACGATTGATGGTATGTTTGTCCTCTTAAACTCATACTTGGTTGATATTTTGATGCAAATAACTTTTATCATGTTTTGGTTGATTTATTATTCAATGTGTACTTCACACAAATAAGCATGGAATGATCAACCCTCCTGATACAATGCATGGTAGAACTTTGTCACAACTTTTCTTACCAATTACTTAAGTCATGAGATCTCATATTCACTGATCCTTATTAGGATTCTTCTAATTTGATCCTTTTTCATGTTGATCCTCATTGGGATTCTTTTCACTTCACTTTGGAAGGTGATCCATGATAGGATTCTTTTGTTCATTCACTTGGAATGTATTACTTTGTTAATTCATCCAATTTTGGATGTGTTCCACATTGGGAATCTTTTGGATCATGACATCTGCACTATGTGCAAGTTTCATCAGGTCTTTGCTTAGCAAAAAAAGATGAAACATGATGTGGTGAAAGAGATTCATAAAGTATCATTACCTGGTGTGTTTAGGTTACTAGAAACATGCATTCAGATAAGCCAATACATACCTGTACTTTGTGATGAGTGTTTCACAATTGAATATGTCATTAATTCATCACTGCATGTATCTTTTCTTCCAAGTTGAGCCTACCAACATATCTGGTAAGTCATTTCAGTCTTTTACATTTTGAAATTAAGCACAGTGAATGATATAATGACTGTAATTATATCATTTCCCATGATTCTTTTCTTCATAAGACTTGATTTCCTTTTGTGGTTTTTCTGATGTTTTCAAATATTTTTGATATTTTTCAAAGTTTTTACTCAAGGTTAATCATGCCAATTGACTGAACCAGAAATTCAAACCTACTAGGTTCAAATGCCTTGGTAAACAAATCAGCTAATGATTTTCTGTTGGTACTTGAATCAATCTGATTAAACCCTTTTCAGCACAGTCTCTCAAAAAATGATATCTAAGTTTTTGAGTGCTGAACTGGATTATTAGTTATAGAGACAGCAGTTGTGTTGTCAATAGAAATTGGTGTATGCAAAAAGTTAAAACCATAATCAAGCATCTGGTTTTCAATCTAGAGAACTTGAGAGCAACATGCTGAAGCGGCAATATACTCAGCTTCGGTTGTGGACACACACACATTTGTCTGCGTCTTGCATTGCCAGGATACTAGTCTGGGACCAAGAAATTGACAACCGCCAGAAGTGGATTTTCTATTGAAGTTGCATCCTCCATAATCACTGTCTGTGTAGGCATAGAGATTAAATTCTCCTTCCTTTGGACACCATAATCCGAGAGCTGGTTTGCCCTTCAGATATTTGAATATCCTCTTGACTGCGTTCACATGTGATTCTTTTGGATCAGCTTAATATCTAGCACACACACAAACACCGAACATAATGTCAGGCCTACTGCCTGTTAGATACATAAGTGAACCTATCATTGATCGATAGTGAGTTTGATCCACTGATTTGCCTTCAGGGTCAGGTCCAATCTTCACTTTAGTATCTACAGGAGTTCTCATAGACTGATAGTCAGCAAAGTGGAATTTCTTCAACATGGTTTCTATATATTTTGATTTATTGATGAAGATTCCATCTGCTGTTTGCTGGACTTGCAGTCCCAGAAAGAATGTGAGTTCCCCCATAGCACTCATTTGAAACTTTGAATGCATAAGATCTTCAAAATCTTTGCAGAGTTGTTTGTTTGTCGAGCCAAATATAATGTCATCCACATAGATCTAGACAAACATCATGTCTTTTCCTCTTATTCTTCTGAAGAGAGTCTGATCAATCTTTCCTCTTTCATACCCATGTTCAAGAAGAAAGGATAGTAGAGTCTCATACCACTTTCTTGGAGCTTGATGAAGACCATACAGAGCTTTGTCGAGCTTGTACACTCTGTGAGGGAAATCTGGATCTTCAAAGCTAGGTGGTTGACTTACATAGACTTCTTCAGCAATCTTTCCATACAAGAAGGCACACTTTACATCCATTTGATAAACAGTAAATTTCATGGACGCAGAATATGCGAGAAAGATTCTGATTGCTTCTAGTCGGGCAACAGGAGCAAACACCTCGTCGTAGTCAATTCCTTCTTCTGAGTGTATCCCGTGCCACTAGTCTTGCTTTATTTCTCATGACTATCCCTCTATCATCAGTATTGTTCCTGTACAGCCATCTGTACCGATAGGGTATTGTCCTTCGGGAAGATCTACCAGCTGCCATACTTCTTGTTTCTTGAATTGGAGCAATTCTTCCTGCATTGCTTCAATCCAACTATTGTCTTGAAGCACCTCTTTGATGTTTTTGGGTACTGTTTGACATAGAAAGCATGAGAACAAACAGATGTTTGCAATACTTGACTTGCTTCTTCTCACCATGTCATTAAGATCACCAATAATGGTTTCAACTGGATAATTCTTGTGTATTCTTGTGGTGGGAATGATGTCACCCGTAATAGTTACATCAAGATGGAGACATTCAGTTCATTATGGTCAGAGGCACAATCATCTTGTATTGTCATTGAATTATGAAGATTGTCAATTTCTATTTCAGTAACTGCTACATCTTCAACAGCACTGAGGTTGCTTGCATCATTTGAAGTACCTTGAGTTTCTTCTGGATGAGAAACCTGTTTTTGATTTCTGATCTCAAGTGACAAGTCATCTGAGTGAGATGGTACCAGGCTAGGACCTTTTTCAGAGGAAACACTAAGGTTCTGTGACAAGTGTCTGATGGGATCAGCTTGAAGAGGAACATCTTCATTCATATGTTCATCAGATGTAGGTGGGATCAATGGATAATTTCTCTTTTTTCTATAGTTGATAAAGTATCACCTGAATGTATATTTCCTGCATCAGACAAGTGAAATTGGTCAAATGATTTAGTAAAAGTGTCAATATCAAACAACCAATCAGGACCATTTGTAGAATTGGGAAATGAATGTTCCTTGAATTGAACATTTGTGGATTCATCAATAATGTTTAGTCTAGGATTGAACACTCTATAAGCCTTTGAGATGGAAGAATAACCTACAAAAATCCTTCACCATACTTAGATGAAAATTTTCCCAACTGATCGCGGGTGTTTAATATTAAGACTGGACAACCAAATGATTTGAGGAATCCGATGAATGGTTTCCTTTGAAATATTAGTTCATAAGGTGTCATGTTACTTTCTTTAACAATCAGAGTTCGATTTTGCACAAAGCACGATGTGTTAACTGCTTCTGCCTAGAAGGTGATTGGCAGTTTAGCATCGGCTAGCATAGTTCTTGCTGCTTCAATCCGTGTTCTATTTTGCCTTTCAGCTACCCTATTTTGTTGAGGAGCTCTAGCTGCACTAATTGATGAGAAATGCCTTTGGTTGCACAAAAGGAACTCATATTTTCATTTTTGAACTCTGTACCATTATCACTTCTTATTATTTTGACTTTGAGATCAAGTTGATTTTCAATTTTAGTGATAAAATCTTGAATGATTTGGGATGCTTCATTTTTATGAAGTAGGAAGAACACCCATGTGAATCGAGAAAAGTCATCAATGATCACTAAACAATATTGTTTCTTTCCCATACTCATTACATGAGTTGGTCCAAAGAGATCCATGTGAAGTAACTTCAATGGAGTATTGTAGTGTTCACCAGCTTGGTTTTGTGAGATGATTTGTGTTGTTTTCCTTTGAGGCACGCTGAGCATTGATCAATAAAATTGAATTCTTTTTTAGGAAGACCAATTACATGGTTTCCTTTGACTAACTTGTTCATATTTTAAAGTTAGTGTGCCCCAAACGTCTATGCCAAAGCTGTGACTCATCAAATGATGCTTTAGACAAAAGACATGTTTCTTCCTTAGGTGATGCAGAGCACAGGTTTAGACATATGTATTATTCTTCCTTGGAGTCTTTAAGACAACCTATTCTTCAGGAATCTGAAAACCAGGTTTCAGTATGTACCAGTGAGTGTCTGTAAAGTGAGAGGAATATTTTTTGTCGCAGATCTGAGACACGCTTAGCAGATTGAAATTCAGTTGTTCACAGTAATTCACTCTGTCAAAGCTCAGCATCCCATTTGTCATAGGTCCTTCTCGTGTAATCCTCCACCTTCTGAATCTCCGCCGAATGCCACAGTAGTCTTTGTATGTACTTGAAATCATGAAGGAGGGAATGATCTCCAGTCATGTGTCGGGAGCATCCACTGTCTACATACCATACGCTATTAGACCTGTGTGGATGAACCTACAAACAAAAAGAACTAATTAGAATAAGGAACCCAAGCCATGATGGTTTTGGTTTCCCGTTCCTATTCATGATAGTCACCTCTTGGTATTTCCCTCTGAATGGTGATTTAGATGAAGGTGATTTGGGAGATTTTGGTAATGAATTGGTTGAGTCATCATTATCTTACTGAGGATTCAGATGAATAATGAAATCGTTGGTCTCTATTCTTTGTAAAAATTTAGCCCGAGTTTCATTATCAAAAGTTGGTTTTTGCTTCGGAAGGTCAAGTTTGTGTTTCATTGTGAGATGATTTCTTTGACCCTTCCTTAAATCCTGCGACTTATTTTTGTCATTTGTAGATCTAGGAGACCTAGATTGAGTATTATGAAGATGAGGTTTGACAAAATGCATCACAGTAGATATTTTTGAGATTGGCTTGTGTTGTGGAATTCTCAACCCCTTCTGATTGAAGTAACAATCAGATGTATTGTGATTGTTCATGTCACAGATTGAACAATACTTGTTGAAATATCAATTTTTGGTGGAGTGATTGTTCATATCACAGATAGAACAATATTGGTTGAAGAAGCGTTTATCTGTCTTGTGATTGAACATGTCACAAATATCACAATACATTTGTTTGTTTCTTGAATCAGATTTTTCTTTGGGTGACTCAACTGATATTTTCTTTTGATGAGTCACTTTCTTTTCTTTAGGTGATGAATCAGAATCAGCCCTTTTTGTAGATTGGTTCACAATACTACTCTTTTTCAGTTGTCTGGGCTGTTTCTGTTTCTTCAACCTACTTCTCAACTCTTTCTCAAACTGGTCAACATGTTCTTTGTTACAGATATCAAACCCAACTCCCTGCCTTAATTTGGATGACTGAGGATCTGATGAAGTTTTATGTGTTGAACTCAATTTTATAGTTGGTTTCTTTTTCAGTGAAACCTTTTCTGATTTGCTTGAATTTTATGGAGATACAATCTCATTATCAGAACTACTCTCAGTAATGGGTTTCACTGTTTTGACATAATTCTTTTTCCCTTGTAAAATAGATGGTATGAATTTTATAAAAGGTATAATTTCTTTAAAGAGCTTGATGGCTTTGTGACAATCATTGTCTTGTTAGAACACTCTTTGATTTTGATTAGGTGTCCTAACTTGATTTTGTCCTCATTGGTTTCAAAATAAACATCAGGTTTGTTTTGAGGATTTGTCACTTGTTTCACTTCTGATTTAGGTTCCAAATTTTAGGTTCAATTGATTCAGAGAGTGATACAGAGTCGGGCATGACAGTGTAATTGTCATTGTATGGTGGAGGACATGAATTGTACCCAATCCCTGACATGTCCTTTGGATCCTTTTGTGAATCCAGCATTTCTTGCAGCTTGACTGAAGACATTTGAAACTTTTCAAGTTTCACTTCAGTCATAGATTGTTGAGCTTTAGCTTGAGCTAACTTTTCAGTAAGTAGCTCATTTTAGCTGCAAGATTGTATTTCTCACCATGCAATTTTCCTATGTCAGAAATGAGAGATTTGATTTTGATTTCAAAATTTTTAGTTCTCTCTTCATCATTTCTGACTTCACCTTTTCTTCTTTAATGTTATCTGCCAGTTTATGATTATGTTCTCTATACTCTTGTAATTCATTTATGCATTTCTCACTACAAAGGTTAATTTTACCTCAGTAGGCATTACAGATGGTCCATCATTGATATGAGCCATGAGAGCATGATTCTGGAATTGAGGCTTGACTTCCTCAGCATACACACTCCAGTCACATATCCCATCTTGTTTGATCACAAGGGCACTGGCAAAAGCTGACTGCTTGCATGGGCTTGATTCGTCAGCTGTGGTTGATTCTGATATGTTTGTTGATGATGAGAATGATGGTATTGCTGTTGTTGATTGTTTGAGTGATAGCTTGAATTGGGCTGTGAGGATGATTGACCATGAGAGTTCCTTGAATGGTTGGTTCTTTTAGGAGCATTGCACTCTCTTGAGAAATGGCCAGTCATGCCACAGTTGAAGCATTTTACCTTGGATTTGTCATATCCAAGCTTTGTGTTCTCATTCAAGCTTAATTTTCTTCCTTTTCTGAAGAATTTCTTTCTTTGCTCCATGGCAATCATTGCCATTTGCCACTGTAGATCCATCTCCTCAACATCATCAGATCTAGTTCTTCTAAATCTTCCTGTATTAAATGGGCAGAAGTGAGTCTTCCCCCAAGATATGCTTCAAAACTTGCAACAAAGGCATTGTAGGTTGCCTTTTGCTCTTCTATTTTAAGTCTTCTGAGAGATTGTAGGTGCAGTGGAGACTTTTGGTGCTTGTGCTGAAGTTGAATGGTGATTGAATGATGGAGATGCAATGAACCCAGTATTGTTCATTTGATCTCTTGATGAGATGAAGTCATCTTCCTCTGTGATGAAAGCATTTTCAACAGAATGTGATTCTGAAGGGAATTTGTAGGCTTCAATCACTCTGGCCCACTCAGATTTCTGCTTCGTTCATCAAGTTCCAAAGCCTCAATCTTGGCTATCATAATGTCTAGAGTGGTACTCTCAAGATCAAGAGTATTTTTCAACATTGTGGCATTTTGCTTCCAGCTTTCAGGCAGACTGTGAAGCATTTTCTTGTTGAGTTCTTTAATGTTGTATAAAACACCCATAATTTCCAAGTCATTGACCAACTGTACAAATCTGTGCAGTTGTTTTGATATGGATTCTCCGGGTGATGAAGGTTTCATACTGATTGACCAGCTTGTCTTTGTTAATTTCAGCAACTTCACTGCTACCGTCACACATAATTTGAGAGCATCCCAAACAGCTTTAGCAGTTCCATATTTTTCCAATCTTTTCAGCACATCCATTTTGAGTGCTTGAGTCAAAATAGAGTATTCTTTAAGATGAATTTTGATTTTCTTATAGTCATCTTCATCCAGAGTTAAGTCTTCAATTTGTATTCTAGCAGTCTTGTACAGTGCAGCTTGAGTTGTTGATAAAGTAACAGGAATATGTGGACCCTACATATTGAGATCAAAAGTCAAGATCTACACCTGTGATATAATTTCTAAACCATATTCTCCATTGTTTAAACTCAGATTTGTGTTTAAGCATGGGAGGTTTAGGTGTATGACCTAATTCAGAGTAACTGTTAGAATCCATGTTGATTTATGTAATATAGATTTAGTTGATTTTAAGATTGATTAAATTTGATGAGTCCGACTTGTTCAAGAAGATCTGTTGAGGTTCAGAATGAGTGTTCTTGCTGTTTGACTGGAGTGTTCTTGTTGTTTGCTAAGTAGAGATGGTGATATCCACTACTAGCAACTTGATTATCAGATCAATCGAGTTCTATTCAGTCTGTGCAAAGATCTGAAAGAGAATCGAGAGCCAAAGCTCTAATACCAATGACTGGGTTTTAGTGAGAGTGATATTCTTACTGAGAATCAATATGATAATCAAGTCAACGATTGAGTGGCGGAAACAAACAATCGAAGAACAATCAAGCAAGAAAACTTCTCATAAATGCTGCTTTATTGATATATGAATGTTGACAATTACAGAGAATATTACAACAAAAATCCTATATCTATCAACCGTCACCTCGATACGAGGTTAACTATTCTATTTAAGACAAGACAAGATGCCTTTACAAAATGACTAACTACCCCTGACCTATTACATCAGAAACTAGTCTAAGTCTGGATCCGCATCTCTGCCTGTTCATCTGTGTTGGACCAAAAGAACCAATGAGCCTGATCAGAAAAACCTCTAAGTCCCACAGACATCACAACAACTGCTGAAGACTTGATCAGCTGTTTGACAAAGTCTGAAGATTTCAACAGCTGAAGACTAAAGTACTGAATACTTCAAAAGCTAAAGACAAAGTCTGAAGATCAACAGCTGAAGACTAAAGTACTGAAGACTTCAACAGGTGAAGACAAAAGTACTGAAGACTTCAACAGCTGAAGACTAAAGTCTGAAGATCAACAGCTGAAGACAAAAGTACTGAAGATCAACACTGAAGTTCAAGTACAGTACTGAAGCCTTCAGAGTTTGTTACAACAGCTGAAGAAGCATTCTTCAATTGTTGTGATGGTTTCCTTTCAGTAGTTTTATTTTTGTTTCAGTATTTGTAAAACGACTGAAGAGCATGTTCTTCAGTCGTTGTAGTTTCAGTAGTTTCTTTTCAGTAGTTGTAGTGATAGTTAGCACTTAGCGTTTTTGTAAGAAGATGTCAGCTGTTTGACATCTTCAGTAGTTGTGTTAACTATCAGTAGTTTGAATAAATTCTTTTAGATGTCACTATCAAGTGACATCAGCAGACGTCACATCTCCTATAAAGAGGTGTTGACCTAATTGTATTTGTGACATTCTGTTACCACGAAAGCGAATATTGAATGAAATATTTTGCAGAATTCTTTCTGTCTATAACCGTTTGTTCTTACCTTGAATATCTTTTGTGTTCTTGTGAATTGGCTAATTCATTGTTTGATTTCCGCTGCTATACTCTCTAATCAATCAAACGTAGATCGCTGATCCTAACAAGTGGTATCAGAGCAGGTTAATCATTGATCGATCTAACAGTTGATCATTGAAACTGCTATTTGATATCTATGTTTGATTGAATTAGCTTATTGCAAGAACTGGTTATAGATTATTGATTTTCTGCCGCTTTCGTTTATTAATTTTGAGATCTCTCTTGGTTCAATTTGGTTTGTTGTGTTTTGTTCTAAATCTGTTATAGCTTAATTGAATTTGGTTGAATCTGAGATGACTACTCCTTCTAATGACCCTCACAATACCGGTTCCTCAACCAAGCCTCCGATGCTGGTTAGGACTGAGTATAACATATGGCAACGAAGGATGCTTCATCACCTGTCTGATAATAGTTCAGGTTGTTGGACATCTGTGGTACATGGACCACATAAGCCTATGGTGAACAATCCGGAAACCATCAAATGGTTCCGAAGAAGAAGGAACAATACTCAGATGAAGATCGGAAACTGTTTGAGATTGATGCTAAAGCCCATGGAATTCTGGCCATGGCACTGCCGAATGAAATCTATTCAGGGCTTATGCATCATGAAACTGCTCATGACCTCTGGAATGCACTGAAGGAACAATTCGGTGGAACTAATGAGGTCTTAGCAAACAACAGAGAAATCCTCGCCCAACAATATGAGACATTCTCTCATAGAAAGGGTGAGACACTGACTCAACAGTTTGAGCGTTTTTTCTCTGTTATCTCTGAGCTGAAAATGGTGAAACAGGAATACACCAACAGCCAGATGAATAACAGATTCCTCAGATCACTGCCTGAGAGATGGGACACATACACTATTGTCCTACGCTCTAGTGCAAATCTGGATAGCCTATCTCTCACCCAACTTCATGGGAAACTGCTTAGATTTGAAAGAGAGATAGAGCAAAAAAGGAAACTATCATGATCAGGAAAGCTCACTGATGACTTTGTACCAGGGAACACTGCCTTGGTTGGTCATGATCAGAATATGCTGCATCTGAAAGCAATTATGATGAGCATATTGATTTCTCTTCAAACAGTTCTGATCATGCATTTGTTGGTATTGATAGTCATTCTGCAGTAATAGTGACAATCTATGCTTCATCATGGATGATCTGAAGGGAATTGCTGATGATGATTTAGAAGAGATGGATATTCTAAGCCAAATGGCCTTAGTTAATATCAGATCTCAGAAGTTCTACAAGAGAACTGGCAGGAAATTTCCTGGACTCTCTGGCAAAACCAAAGTTGGTTTTGACAAGAGTAAGTTGAGGTATCACAAATGCCAAGGCTTGGACACTTTGCAAGAGAATGTAGATCAACTGGATCTAACTCTTTTGCACCTTTGTGACTTTTCCTGGCACTAGTCTACAAAACAGAGGGCAACATCCTGCTGGTTCTGGTCATCAATCACACCCTGTATCTCCTGCATACTCTGTCCCCCAGGGTCCAATGTCATATCCTTTTCCCTGCTATTACATGCCTCAGCCAAATCCGGTTCAAGCTCCAATTGCACAACAACCACATGCATTACCTGAACCTCAACCTTCCCAATCTCATCAACAAACTCAACCTTAACAACACAGCTTTTTCACCCCAGGAGTTGTTGACTGGAGCAGTTTACCAGATGATTTGTCTGGTCATGAACAACTGTTCTCTGGTGCTGGTCAACATGGTGGTGACAGTCCTTTTGGAAATCTAGCTCTTATGGCTTTGGAGTCTGCTGATACTTCATCCTTTAATGCCTCTACACCACATGTATCACAGGTATCCTCTGAGGCAAAAGCCAAACTATGTTCAGAAACATGCATAGCCGCATTTGCATCTATTAGAGAAGCAAATGTAGCTTTAATTACAAGAACATTGAGCTAGAACAAACAATTTCCAAAAGCAAAGCTGAATTTGAGTCTGTGATTAATGATAAGAATGATGAGATTTAGAAACTTAAATGCCAAATCACTGATGATAAGTCTAGGGAAGAGATACTTCTAGAGAAGTACAGAGACCTCAAAGAAACACTTGCAACTACCCAGGTAGAGTGTGATCGATGGGTAAATTCTTGCAAGGGTTTTGAAATGCTTCTTAGTAAGCATCTGCTTCCAATGTGAAGTTTGGCATGGTTATAATCACACTGCTCCTCCTACAGACTTTACTCCCAGAGCAGAGTAGAATCTGATGGTGAAAGCAATACCAATCCTTTTCATCATGTGATCTACTATCTGATACAACACCATCAGAAGTAGAAAGTCAGCATTAATTCCTCTCAGAAACTATCAGCTGATGTTGATGGTTCAAATGCTGACACTCACATGATCACAAAGTTGATCACTCCAGGTGATATTTCACAAAGTACTAAAAGTACTAAAAGAATGTCATAACACCTGGAGAACAAGCCCAAACTACTACATGTACTAAAGGAAAGAAAACTGCAAGTAGAAAGGGTGGGAAAACTACTGAAGAAGATATCAGAAAGCAGGTACTAAAGCAAAGAAAACTGCTAGTACTGATAGCAAACTGCTGAAGAACAAGTCTTCAGTAGTTTCATCTTCTTCAGTAGATGATCAACTTAAGATGAAGAAAAAGCCATGTGAAATATGTGGCTTATTCAATCATCTTACTGATGATTGCTGGCATAAAAAGGGCTCCAAACTCAAACTAATGAAAACATTAAAGAGAAAATGGATAAAATGAAAACTGAGTTTGAAATCAAATTTATACCAGCAACATCAAAACCTAACCCCAAAATCCAAAAAGAAATACAAAAAGACAGGGGTTAAACAGCAACAGCTGAGGTTGCTCAAAGAGAGATGGTACAACACAGGACCCATCCAACTCAAGCACTAATGTGTCTGATGAGCTGAAGGCTTTATCACAAAATCAGACACAACTTGTTATGATGGTTCAACATCTATTGGGGAGAGTCAACCAATTAGATGCTCCTGTGTTGAAACCACAGAGAAGAAAATCCATGCCAAAGGAATCTTCTTCTTCACCATCTCCATCCCCTCAGGCTGTTATTCATAGAAAGTCTGTTAGTTTACCATCTGTTGATGTGAATAGACCCAAACCAAAAGAGTTTGGGTCTCAAAAACTAACTTTGTTTATGATTGCAGGTTCTTCAACATGC